>JBAMCK010000366.1:0-283877 GCA_037075185.1 Drosophila pseudotalamancana | reverse complement strand
ACGTATGCATTGCAAATGGTAAGAATAAAACATGCCTATACATATATATACGATAAATACGATATATACGCTATATACTATTTATATACGTTACCCTAACTCTAAACTAAACTAAACTAAACTTAACTAAACGAAAGCCAAATACTTAGTTACATAATACGAGTAGATAATTTAGTTTAAACAAAAATACCAGATGAAGCATACACCTAGGCGCCTATAGAGCGTAATACCTATGCATATATTAACAGAGATATATGATATATATGTTCTTATTTACTACGTATATATAAATATACTATATAATATTGTCGTCTACTAATTAGCTTAAGTAATAGTACCTAAAAACAAAACAAAAACCTGATTCCCATTATTTTTTTTTTATTTTTGTGTTTTTTTTTTTCTTATTTGGGCCCGGAACAGATTTTAGCTAGTCGATACCAGTATTCGTATTGAGTAAACGTAACAGTAAAATCGATATACATATATGTATACAATATATATGTATAATAAACACAAGCATCTTACCTTTTTCCATCGTCTTTTGGCTAGAGAACAAATCAATGTCAATGTACTCGAATTTTAGTCTATTACTCCTGATATACTTTGACAGTGTAAAAACACGATATTGAATGGTTTTTATAAACGCCCCAATCTCCAAAGTCGTTGTCAATTTTAAGGTGAATACGCATTTTGTTGCAGTCTCTACTCCATCTATATCTATATATAGGTATATATCGAGGTATACAACCGCTTTATTCCACTAACATTTGCATTCCTTCACACTCTCCTCTGGAATTTCTGCACAAGTTGCGCACGATATGCCTTAAAATTGGCAAACTTCTTTGTGTCAAATTGTCCAACAACAACATAACAAAATACTAGAAAAATACTAGAGCCGTTAGAAAAAATGTTCAAAAGAAAGTTTTTGAAACTGGAGAGTAGATAAAAACTGTATTTTCTTATAACATATACTTACCTATATAAATATAAAAATATATATTTTGTATTGTTGTTCACGTTTTAACATAATCAAGTTGTTTAGCATTACGCAAACGTAACCGTAACCGTAACCGTAATCGTAATTGTAAACGTAACCGTAACCGTAACCGTAACCGTATCCGTTATCGTAATCGTACTCGTTATCGTATTTGTAAACGTAAACTTCATCTACGTTGTTTTCGATGTCGTTTCTTTGGCTTTTATTGTTTTTTAGTTTGTTGTTGTATACGTTAACTAATTAATACCCACCCTTAAATATGTATATATGATATATATAGTACATACTTTCTACTATATATATCGCCCACTTAACTATTATATATAAACCAAAATGAAGATTATTCAAGAGTCTCTCAGTTCTGTTGCATTGCGTTCGAATCGAGTTTTCTCTGTGTTTTGGTATTATTTCATTTTCTCAATGTTGTGTTCATTTGTCCAGCTTAAAGCCAAATAGCGGGATAGTTAAGAATTAACTCCTGCTATGCATCTCTCTATCTCTCGCTCTCTCTAACGATAACAAACTAAATACTAAATTAGCTTAGAATAACTTTACAGAACTCACAAGAGCCGAAATTATTGAGCGCTTATGGATGTATATCTTCAGCGATCTGGCCGATTTACATACATATATGTAGAAACCGATTAACGTTGTTTTTTTATTTCTTTCGTTCTTCATTTGTCTTGCTGTAGTGTAGTATATATTTAACATATATACCTATACATATATCATATTATCTAATATTTATAAATATCGTATGTATTTCGTATTGTACAAAGTACTTAGCTAACTAGTTTCTGTTTATAACTACAATAGCAAAATACCAAGAATAACAAAACAAGTAAATACCAAAAGAATACTAAATATTTATGAAAACTACATAATGTCATATTCTAGATACTAGTTAGTTGCAACAATCTAGAGCATTACTAACCTAAACTTTAAAAACAAAAGAGGACAATGAAATCGATTATTTGATAGATTGATAAATCGATAACTTGTCGTTTGCCTATTGCGCTGATCAGTAGTATTGCACAAATGTTGAGTTATAAATATATATATTAATACCGCTATAGATCGAAATGATTCGATCAGACTTTGACTAGAGAGCGAAACATTTGTGCACTTTTCTTCGGTCTCTAATTCGAAGATTTTCGTTGCATTTCCCTTTATTTCAATTTTTAATATTTTGCAGTCTATTAATGTGACACACACAGACACATATACACTTACACCCACTCTTATATATAACCAGGAAAACCCGAAACACTGACATACTTGCTATATAATGTGATTTACACTGAGTTTTTAACATTTTGTCACTTGCAATATCTTTTTGTAACACCTTTTTTATAGTTCCTGCACAGAAATGAAATAAATTATTATGTGTATATATATATATATATATATATATATACTATCAATTTTTATGTATATATATATATATATACCTGCAAATAAAAACAAACAATAATATTCAGATATTTTTGAATACCTTTTATAGCATATAGAAAAGTAAAAGTTCTAGATATATTTTTACATAGAATCATATAAATAAATGAAATAATCATTTGGTAATAACATAGTCGACTAACGAGCACCCTATACATACTGTACACTGCAATAAACAGCATTTGGGTCTCTATATACTATATATAGATTTGGTATATCTTTTGAACAATTCCCCTGAAGATAAAATGTACGTAAAACAAGCTCTCAGGCCCAAGCAGAAAACTAACTAAATAAAAAATCTCACCCTCTCTGTCTCTCACATTCTATCTTTTTTAATATATATATATATATTATAGATATATATATTGTTTGTACATAAAATATTTATTTGAAACTAAAACTAATCTATCGCTGATCTCTGTTCGGAATCGCGCCACAGGCGTTGTTCTATTCTCATCGGCGGTTTATTTCGCGGAGGCCGGCAGCGAGAATTCCTTTTCAAGTCCATACCTGACGGATTCTGGTGGGCCGTGGTGACCATGACTACGGTGGGATATGGTGATATGAGGTACAAACTTACATCTAGCATCTGCATCTGCATCTGCATCAATCCAAACTGAAAACTGCTGCAACAAAAATACCAACAAAAATACCTAAAATGTGCTGCCTTATTTGTGTGTATCTACTCAACTAATCAAGTTATTAACCCCTCCTTGTAATATACAACTCTATCGGTACCTCTCACTCTCACTATATGTATGTGTACCTTTCTCATTCTTCCTCTCTTTATTTGTGTTACACTCTTCATTTATATTCGCATTTTTGTGTATTGTACTCTCATTCTCTCTCTCTCCATATAATACAAAAAATGTCCTCTCATCACATCTATCAGATATCCTTTTTCCTATTTCATTTGAGTTAACAATTAAACTAGGAATCTTTAGTCTCGTCTCTATGCAAATATGTATATAAATACCTTATTCTATGTGTCTTTAATATCTATTATAACTTCAAATATATATATGTATATGTATATATAAAGAAAACCTCCCTCTCCCTCTCTCACATTGTAACTATGATTGTATCTACTTGCTTTCTTTGTGTCTTGTTTAACCTTCATTCTGTTCCGTGTCGTCTTTCATTGTTGTAATCGCGCAATCTCTCTCTTTCTCGCTCTGTCTGTCTCTTTCACTTTTACTCTATGTGTCCGTTTTGTCGCCGTCCTTGTCGTATGTTCTCGCTCTTAACGTTCTTATTCATCAAGCGCTGTTTTTACATATCATTTACTCAACTTTACTTTTTTTAATATTTTCCCATTTTGGTTTTTCTAGTCGCAAATTGGAATTTTGATTTTCTTGAAAGTGTTTTTTTTTTTTGCCTTTGCTTTAATGTGAACTTTTTGGCATGTCTTGCATTTCGGTTCTCTCGTTCTTCCATTCCGTTTGTCTAGTTCTGTTCGTGAGTTTTCCAAATCCACCAAGCAGAATAATATCTTTATAATAATAACTATCCATCCCGTCGAATAATATGCACAAACCCTAGTTGAACACGATCTACTCAACATTTGGACACTAATTCGTGTTTCATCATCGTCGTCGTCGTCGTCGTCATCGTCGTCCACTCGTCGTTGATCCATCCAGATCATAATATCACCATATTTCTCGGCCAGGGGCTTGGAACCACAAGAAACCAGAATTCAAATTCAAATGAAAATAAATTGCTTGTTACTTTCTGCTTGGGAATGCCGTAAAGTCGATTTTGATTAGAACCGAGAACTATTTTTATACCACACACACTACTTGTCTCTTTTTCCTTTAGGTTTATCCATCTGAAAAGCGTGCTACACAATGTTTTCTCCCCGTAAAGGAATCACGGCAATAACAACTAGCAATGCCATAAAGTTGCGGTTCCGGTTCCGGTTCCAGTTCCGTTGCCGGTTCCAGTTGCACACTTCATTCCGTTTTGTCCGACATACAGCCGGCTCATCAGACGCTCAGATATCACATTGTATAGCACGTTCTACAGAACAAACAACCACACTTACACCACACACCACACACACACACACACACATATACACGTACACCTTTAGAGGATATTACCTGCCGGACCGCTCATACGTATCCAGTTCGAGACTTTTCCCACTGACAAGGACTTGCCCAGACGCCAAGCCGAATCGCCAAATATACAAAACTATTTTTATTTCAAATGTATTATCATTTAATAATATTTGATATAAAAAAAAAAAAAAATTATACAATGATAAAGTACAAAAAAAAAAAATAATAATAATAATTTATGATTATGAATTTTTATCGAGTCGGAACCAATGCAAAGCAATTTCTCCCATCAATTTTTTTAGGCGTCGTACTCTTCTCATCAGCGGTTTATTTTGCGGAAGCTGGAAGCGAAAATTCCTTCTTCAAGTCCATACCCGATGCATTTTGGTGGGCAGTCGTTACCATGACCACCGTTGGATATGGTGACATGACGTATGCAAATCTATACAATTACAATGCTAACTATTCTGATTACAATTACAAAACTGTTTATGTTCCAATTAATGATTATGTTTTCAATTTTCATTCTGAGCTTATGTTTGACATTGATTTTGAATTTGAATTTGAATTTGAGTTTCAGTTTCAGTTAATTCATAACTCTAAGTCTTTGGTTCGTTTAACTGGCGTCCTAATTGCGCTCGTGTGTTGTCATATACTTATTAACTGTTTCGCCAAGCGTTCTTTAGTTCCTTCTTATCACAAACTAACCAAAGCTCACAATACTCTATTAATAAAAAAAAAACAAAACAAAAAAAGAAATGAAGAAAAGCCTTTAAAATAGTTTGCTTTATGCGTTTAAGTTTTGATTTGCTTTTCTCATTTACTTACTTTGAATCGCGTTCTTTCATTTCGTTTCGTATCATTTCATTTCCTTTCATTTCGTTTCGTATTTCGGTTGGCTACAAACTAAGGAAATTTCTTTCCAATATCCTAAGTTCTATATACACACACCTATTTACCTGCCTATGTACCTAACTGTCTATTTAATATCTTGTTTTGCCACTGTGTTCTATTATCGTTTTGTTCCGTTCCGTTGCGTTGCGTATCGTTCTATTGTAGTTCAGTTAAACGATAACCTTAAGCAAATGCAACATTTGCTGTTGCAAGACTTGCCTTTGTTTAAAGTGAACGCAATTGAACCAGAGGTGCTAAGAAAAAGCTCTTTTCTATAAATTTAAACAGTTATCTATCATTATCAATGTACCGTTGTGTCGTTGTTTAGTTCACATAAAGCCCGAACAAAGAAACAAGTTCAAATCCATGCAACATCTCAACAATCCAACAGACAGACACACACATACATATACAGCTACCTCTCTCTCTCTCTCTTTTACTCAATCATTACGCTGTGTGTGTTTACTTTATCGAGAACTAAAATCGATAACTTCATCAACTCCACATATATACATATTTACACTGCAGTTGAAAGTATTTGTACTATCTAGACTTGCGTATATAGTGCGGCATGCCACGGCCCATGCAGCTATAGCTGTCAGGCCGTGGTTGTAGCTAATATCGATAGCGATACCGATACCGATACCGATACCAATAACACATTTTGCGCAAATTTCTTAGCTCTGCTCCTAATGAACGCATGCTGCATGTTCCACATATGTATATACCGAATACCTATGCCAAGCAGACCAACAGACATACACACACATACATACACACACACATACATATACTTATAGTTATAAAGTTATTCAGCCGTAGCCGTACCTAATACCCAAGTCGTCAAGTCCTAATCCAACGCCTTCAACTATGCCAAACAATCAGCCCCAGCTCCTGCAACAGCTACCTGCCACATGCCACATGCCACATGTTCCTGCCCCGCCCCCGCCACTGCCATAGTCCTCACTCAACTTTCAGTAGTTCTCTCGCAAGACATTTCGTTACACACACATCTTCCTCTCTATCTCTATCTTTAACTCTATCTCCCTCTCTGTATCGCACTCTGTTTAACACGCTGTGCACCTGTGTGTAACTCGCTCGTTATAATGTCTGCATATGTATATATACACACTCCCGCACACACACACACAGATACCAACCATGCCGTCTTAGCAAATATATATTATATATATACTAACATACTTATGAAGTAAAACAAAAAAAGATAACCCAAACCCCAAAGCCAAAGCAAAAAAAAAAAAAGAAAAACCAAAACAAAAACAAAAAAGAAACCAAATATATAGAATCCACAAAAACCACTCGTAACGCTACTCGTTCTAAGTGTTGTGCCTAATTTCGAGTACTCTTTGCTAAACTATTATTTCGTTTTACTGTTTCTACTGCTATTGCCTATAATCAAATATACTCGTACTTGTATCCGTACAAATTCTATAAAAAAAAAAAAACAAAAATCTACTATATGTATATGTACAAATTAAGAAAGATGTATATCAAACATAACCTAAAAACTAAAATTGACAAAATACGATAGTTTTACTTTACATTTCTTATATATTTGTATTTTCATTTTATTTATCGTTCGTTCGATAACATCGCTCGCATCATCCAAAACAAACAAACAAAAATCCAAAAATATAAAATCTATTTATATATATATATATATATATAAATATATATATCTGCATATATATATATCTATACCTAAAACAAATTTAACTACAAAAAAAAACAACAAAAAAAATATAACCAACAAACGTAAAAAAAATAACTTTTTTAAAAACGAACGCATTAAAAATCCACAAAAACAAATTATTTCCCGAAAATTTAAAACCTAACCAAAAAAAAAAAAAACCAAAAAAAAAAACGCCATAAAAATATACGGAAAAATATATGGAAATATGAACGAAAATTGGAATTTAAAAACGCATTGAAATTCGTTTGACACACGATATGCAATCAATTGAAAAATAAATCAAAATGAAATTGAAACGAAACGAAACGAAACTGAATTGATATCGATCAACGATAAAAAAAAAAAAAAAAAACAGACCTGTCGGCGTTTGGGGCAAAATTGTGGGATCACTGTGTGCGATCGCTGGTGTCCTGACCATCGCACTGCCCGTACCGGTTATCGTCAGTAATTTCAATTACTTCTATCACCGCGAAACGGATCAGGAGGAGATGCAGAGCCAGAACTTTAATCATGTTACTAGTTGTCCATATTTGCCAGGTACATTAGGTAAGTTGAAATGTGCACTGTGCCTCGATATCTTCCACTCTACTCGTATCACAATCACATTCGACTGGACGATTGCAAAGTAAAGCCACACTCATACACACATAGACACTTACACTTACACTTACACTTACACACACACACACACACCCACACACATAGACACAAAACACTCACGCACTCGTACAGCATACACAGTCAAAAACACAGTCGCCTGCACAACTACTGTGCACCAAAACCCAGTGCGAATAAAAATAGAAACATTTACGAAGAAAGAAACGAATGGTAGGCATTTAAAAAATGAAGAGTGCTCGATGCGACGGCGTTGCCGTACTCAGCCGCAAAACCATCTGGCAGCGCTGGCCGTATTGCAAAACGTACGCATCAGCGCGCACGCCGTATTGCCAAATGTGAGGGGCGATCGATGGTCAGAGATGTGGCAACGCCTGGCCGCGCGCATCTGGCAACACTGTGTTACTGTGAAAGGACCTACGAATACGTACTTACCACGTACTGTGTGTTTTGTGTGTAACAAGAACTACAACAAAAAGCATTTTTGTAATCAATACATTACAACTGTATGTGTGATCTCCTCTTTCTCTCTTCTCTCTCTCTTCTTTTTGTTTCTCTCTTTATTCCGTTAAATCGTAATGCGAATCTGATAATGCGATAATTATCGATGTCGATAACCTCAACTTCAATTAATTATTTGTAATCGAAAAATAAAAAATAATAAAAATAATCACCAACAATCCGAAAATCCGTAACCGCATCCAAATTCAATGTTATGTATGTGACCCAACGTAAATCCCAACGTATCCAATTCCCTCCACGCCCATCCTGTCACCTTCTTACACTCACTCTCTCACACACACACACACACACACACACACATACACTCGAAACACACAAAAACGCGCGCATACTCAACTTTGTGAAACACTGCGACAATAACAATAACAACAACAACAACAACAACCAAACAACAACGTTGAACAACACTAAACAAATGAATAAAACTACAAGTAGGTCAACACTTGAAGAAATCATCGTTGTCCGAGTCCTCATCGGATATGATGGATTTGGACGATGGTGTTGAATCGACGCCAGGATTAACTGAAACGCATCCTGGACGCAGTGGAGCAGCTCCATTTTTGGGAGCCGCACAGATGCAGCTGCAACCGCCGCCAACGACGCAGCCGCAGCCGCAGTCACAGCAGCAGCAGCAGCAGCAGCAGCATCTGCAACTGCAGCAGCAGAACGGCTTCAAGCAGCTGCAGTCAACAATAACTGTGAATGCGGCCACAGGCAGCGCCGGGAGCAGCCTCACAATGAGGCACAACAATGCTCTGGCTGTTAGCATCGAGACCGACGTTTGACTACTGGGTAAGTGTTCGCTTTGCCCCAGTCACACACTCTCCCACCCTCTCTCTCTCTCTCTCTCACTCACCCCCTCTCTGTCTACCTCCCCCACCCACTCATTTCCTTTAACACCCCTCTTTGATCCCCAACTCAAATCATCTGTGAAACATTTCGTATGCTTTACTAAGCGTCACATTTCCAGTTAGATCTCCATGTCTCATTATTCCTCACACCATCAATGTTTGCTCTCTCCCTCTATTTCTCTACTTTCTCTCTCTCTCTCTCTCTCTCTCGCTCTCTTTGTCTTGAGCACAAGTCTTGACTCCCATTTCGTTTGCACCAGCACCAAAAACCTCAGCAAATTATACTATAAAATAATAATGACACTAGCTGAATGTGACATTTTCCAACAACAGACTTTTTACGGATCTGTGTATCTGTACTATTAAAAAAAGTATATCAATTTAAACTGTTTTTTTCTTTATATATATTGATCCGTTTTCCAACACTGCAACACATTCAGCTAATGCCATTGCAATATATTATATAAAACTCAAGTTTGACTATGAACACACAATGATGATAGCTGAATGAAAAATTTTTCAACACTGATCTTGCTTCAAGTATAAAACAGTGCCGTGCAGGTGTGTACAAAAATGTTAATCGAGTCAGTACTCAACACTGTCTGAGGAATAATGATAATTACAAAAGCTTTTCAACGAAAATTGATCATTTATACAAAACTGGAACACATTCAGCTAATGTCATTGCATCATAAAATATAAAATTCATATAAAATTCAAGTTGCACTATGAATATACTATGATGATAGCTGAATGTGGCATTTTCCAACACTGGTGTTGTGTAAAGAGTGTTTATTAATACTCTAATCAACACTGTTCAAGAACAATGATAATTACAAAAGCTGTTCAACGAAAATGAATCTGTTTTGCAACACTGGAACACATTCAGCTAATGTCATTGCACCACATTATATGAAACTCAACAATTGTATGCTAATAACTCTCTCTTAATTCGTAAACAATTGAAGCTCACTGTTTTTTATAAGCATTAAACTATTTTCTCTTTTTTTCTATCCACGTGCGCGCGCTCTCTCTTGCTCCCTCCCACGCGATACGCCCCATATGTATGTCTCATTTTATATACAACATATGCAACATATGCAACTTTTATATCCGATATATCAATATATATCTGACTGTGTATTTTGACAAATATCATTATGTATATATGTATCATATGCGTCTGTGGGCCGGTCTACAACTCTAACTATATCCACATCTATGTCCTTATCTATATCGAATATATATATGTTTGCATTTGTCCTCTTTTTCGGGCGGGAAGTTAAATTGATGTTAAGTGGTATATAAGATTGGCCTTGTCAAGTGTTACGTTGGATGCCAGAAACGACTACAAAAGCTGTTTAAGTTTAATTTAAGTAGAAGAAATAACAAACAAATTTAAACTACTGCTAAATATAAATTAAATTTAATTAAATTAATATTTAAAATTTAACAACACAAAAATACAAACTAAAAATAATATATATATATATTATAATATATATACATATATGTGCGTATATGTGTACTTAATATTATAAATAATATTAATAATTAAATGCGTAAACAAATACCTTAATTTAAATTAAACACACATAAAAGCATCGAAGAAAAGCCACATAATAAATAAACAATATATATATTAATAAATAAATATATATATATAT
This sequence comes from Drosophila pseudotalamancana, assembly GCA_037075185.1. Classification (NCBI taxonomy): domain Eukaryota; kingdom Metazoa; phylum Arthropoda; class Insecta; order Diptera; family Drosophilidae; genus Drosophila; species Drosophila pseudotalamancana. The sequence goes on along the minus strand of JBAMCK010000366.1, from coordinate 273,105 downwards.
ACAAGCATATAAACAAATAATAATAAGAAATGCAAACTACATTTAATTAAATCACGCAATTGAAATTAACAGACCCGCGAACCCGGTGAAAGGAAAGAAGAAGCAGTTAACGCGAAAAGCAGATAAGAAGTGCATACAAGTAGGCCTTACTCACACAGACACACAGACACATGCACACATACACACTGACAAATGGAAGACTTAAACAAAAAAACAAAAAAAAATACATTCACAATAGATCCGATCTACTAAATGCTGTTCCAGGCAGAGTACAATAACTGAGCCTAGCCGATAGAAATAATTGATTCTTCGAACTACTGGTTCACAAACGATTAGTTCAGTAATAGTTCAGTTGTTATGTGGAATGTAGCTAATGCGATGCGAATGCTGATGCTGATTCATTCAGGGTACAATAGCTAGAGAGTCTAGTTATGCAATAAATGAACGTTTCACAACACTCATTCTCTCATACAGAAACGCGTAAGCTAAAAGCATAGTAAAAGAAAAACTGCCGTAATATTAAAATAATAATAAAGTCAAATGAACAAATTGTATAGATATTAACAAAACACAAATGAAATACAACCCCACATATATATATGTATACATATATATACATATATATTTATATTGCTTTTAAAAAACTCGCAAACTAAGGAATACACTAAATGCATTACACAACACTTAACCGGCTGCGGAGTTCTAATTAAACAAATCGACGCAAAGAAAAAATAAATAGACTTCAGCTTTCGCATTTGTTTCATGTGTGTTCCAATCTTTAAGTGTTTTAGTCTCTTAGTCTATTAGTCTGCAAATGCAACACCGACCCACAAATGTTCACGTACTTAACTATCCCAACTACCTAACAAAACAAGCTCAACTAACCCGCCCGCCCAAAATGGGATTATATGAAGATCGAAACCGTAAATCAAGAGAATATCGATAATATCGAGACTATCGAGAAGATTATTGAGAAGTCGCAGTTGTAACTATTCTATATATGTATATGTATATAAGGCAAATCCGCTTAGAAATTTCTGCTTAAAACTCCCCCCGAATAAAAACGAAATAAAAAGTACAAATATTCATTGCAAACAATTTACCACGGTATAAACATTAACTAAAGAAAAACAAAATAAAATTAACAACAACAAGTTATTTAAAAATTTAAAAAAATGAAGAAAAAAACGACTGCAATTCAATTGATATAAAAATACAACTAACCGAACTTAATGAACAAAAAAAAAAAAAAAGGCATTGAAAAATACTCGAAGTATAAGAAAAAAATACTAAACACAAAATAGAAGAAAAAAGCAAAGGCTCTTATGATTTTATAATGAAGAATCAAATGTAAATAAGTAAAACACACAGATATACTACATATGTACTATGTATATATACCATATATGAAGTTTTGTTAATAATCCAAGTGTGAGCTCTATAAATCACAAAATCGAAACCCTCAACAACAAACATGAACCAAAACTTTGCTTGCCGCACAGCCCGAAGGGAATGAGTTTCTAAATAGTTGAAATACTTTTTCTTCTACTTCTTCCTCTTCTACTTATACTTTATTTGTGTGCCATTTGTGTGAGCGTGTGCATGTGTTGACATTGTGACACGACCCCATCCCCAGCCCCTGCCCCCAACGACCACGCCCACTGGCTACATTAAATTTCGGATGCCGTCTACCAAACCAAAAAGAATATTCAAAATATTATAAAATCTACATAAACAAGTCGACTGAAACTGTGCATTTGCATGGATTGTACTTACTTATAAATACATGTGTAACGAAATATATGTATATATATTCTATGCATGAGTATAAATGTATAACTGTATATAAGGCTAAGCAGCAGCACATATTTGTATACGCGATATATATTTATTGTCTGTATATGTGGGCATATCGAATATGTGCGGCATATGTGTAAAGAGATTATAAATTATAAAAAACAAAATATATATACATACATACACATATACATATATATTTACGAAGTAACCGCCAGTGCGGCATGCCGCATATAAAATACCCTTGCTGATGACGTCGTGAAATGTATTTAAGTAATAAATGCATGGAGAGTTTAGCTGACAAGTGGAACTACGGGAACTGGTTCTAGTAGGGCGTAAAGTTCAAGTTCATCGATGCATAAACAAATATATATTGAAAGGGCAACTTTCCGAATTCATTTTTTCGATTAATACTTAAGGAACTAGTTCACTGTAAACAAGCTGGCGCATGCAGCTAACTAGCTCATTTAGGAGAAAACTTTTGTTTGATAAAGTTGTGCGATTAACAAAACAAAACTGTATCTCTATCTGGTTCATCGAACGAGATAATTAGATGTGAGCCAGAAAGAGTTCCACTGCGGAACTAGTTATCAATCTTTTAAAACTTTATCGAGGGAACTAGTTTGCTAGACAGACATCTTTGTAGCATGCACTTGTGGACTCTAGACAACAGATTGTGAAAAGGACGTGAGTCCTTCTCGCACTGAAGGACCCCCAGTAAGGGTATTCGAAGCACATTGCAAATTATGTTGTGCAAAAGGAAGCGACAAGGGTAAGATGTAGAAGCATTCAAGCGTTAACATTAAAGCTTTGAGAACCGTCCACACACACACACGCGTACACACACACACATACACGTAGAACGAAGCGCGTACCGAAAATTACGAAGTACAGCCGAATGAACAGGAGGCAGGACCTGCCCCCTCTGCCCCCTCTGCCACCTTTGCCAACACTCGCACACGTCGCCCCACAATGTCAACACATACGCACACATGAACAGACACTCAGACACACACACAGACAGACACGCAGGCACGGACACACACACTTTGGCAAGTTATGTCAACTTCTTGCTTGAATGCATGTTATTTTGAGGAGCCCGAAGAAAGAACTGAAAAGTGGTTTATGGTCAAGCAGCAGGGGAGCTGTTCGAGTGCAAGTGCAAGTGCCTTAAGGAACCCTTCTCTGCGCTTCTCACAGAGCAACAGCTGCCAACTACTTAGGAATGCGGCTGGCGAGCAAACTGCCACATAATGAAGATATTCTAATAACTAATATATATATACATGCATATGTATATGAATGAAAGCAAATCTAATATATACATATGTATGTATAAATGAAAAGTGAAGAACGCTACAGTGTGCGCTCAATACAGGCAACAGCTGCAGACAGAATAAGTCAGCCTTAATTAATTGAACCAAATACACACAAATACTCGAGCATAATGTGTAAAACACTCTGTATCAGAACTTCTTCTTCAATTTGTAGCGCTGTCCCAACCAAAACCCATACAATTTAAAATAAAAAAGATAAACAAGTAAATAAATAAATTAATAACCATATCATACAGGCTGCACTGTAGCGTTAATAAAACTCTGCTGTAAATACACTCAAAGAAACACCTTGAACCTTTCGATACAGCAAATTAGGCAAATAGCTAATCGGGTATTTTGTACGCATCGGAAAAAAATGTAAAAGCGAAAACAAAAACTATAATAAAAAAATTAGAAATAAATCAAGTAAGAAATTATGAATCGTAAGTGAAAAATTGTCATTGAATATATATTATATTATATATATTGTATTGTACCTAGTCATACCAGAAACAAAACATATAACAAAACACTCTGTATTTATAAAATAGAACTACAAAATCAACCTCCAGACATTTTAAGGCAAAACACCAACAAAATACAAAACCAAAAGAAGTTTAAATGAAAAAAAACCTAGAAACAATTTTTATTATTTATATAAAGAAAAGAATTCGCTTATTTAATTTAAGTTTTATGATTTAGTGTGAAGAATTTTAGAATTAGATAATATATAAGGTTGTTTTTTTTCTTAGTATTTAACTAGGCAATAGTAAAAATAAAAATAAAATAAAAGTAAAGTGTGAGGATGGAGCAGGAATACCAAAGATGTATAAAAAATGAAAGTGAGACGGATTCAAAAGAAAAATGAAAAAAGAAGCCCAGACATAGATTATCATTTTTCAGGTATACTAGAGCAGAAGAAGATGAAGAATCACCCAATAGAATTGAAAGGAAAGCTGAAATAAATAGAAGAACAAGAATAAAGCGTAAACAGAAAACATAAAAATTTGGAAATAAATGTGTTCAGTAAAAAAAAAAAATCCAAAAAAAAATGTTATTATATGTTACAAAAATTCTTTAAAAAAAAATCCCAAAAAAAAAGAAAACACAACAATTTAATTTATCTAAATTTAAATAAGTACATTAAAAATTCTATACAATTGCATATTGTAAATACATCTAGTGAATGGTATAAAAATATATCACTAAAATCTCATTGTAAATTTCAAAAAACAAATAGCCCATCTATGAAAAAATACAGAAAAAACACAAAGAATATACAAAAAATACTCATTAACTAAAACCAAAGAAAATGAAAAAGAAAACCTCCCAAACAAAATGCTGATGATTGAAATAAAAATGAAACGCTATGAAAAAAAAAGAAAAGATATTTCAATAAAAAAAATTGAACGTTTTGTATTTTATTTCAACTGTACTACAGTTGCAATCCGACCTGTAAATATGTAATTGTAACTGTAATTGTAACTGTAATTGTAATTGGTTTTTGTATGTGTGCAGAGAACCTTTCTTCGTATTCTTAGCCAATGTCATTTCCTTACGTAGAATTTGTTGTAGTCTAACCTGTTCCTTAGTTAATACTTCACAAGTCAACTGCGCTCAAACCTTAACCACACACACATATACATACATACATACATATATACATACATACACATACACATACACATACACATACACATACACATACACATACACATACACATACACATACACATACACATACACATACACATACACATACACATACACATACACATACACATACACATACACATACACATACACACACATATATAAACACTTTGATTCAGACACGGCACAGACTTAAAATATATATATAGCTCCCATTTGACGTAACTTACCTGAGCTCAAGCTTCGGCTCTTCTATACGTACTTACTTATGTTTGTATGTATATGAACTACTCCTGAGTGTTTTTATGATATCATAGCATATCATATTATGCAATCCATACAACCGTTAAATAAATTAACTATCTAATATACTACTACAAATCACTTAGTCTCTATACTAGTTATTTATACTTACATATGCACCGGCTAGAGTCTTGACTAGTACTCCAAGTTATGTTAACTTGAAATCCAAAAGATTTGAAGCTCTTGTCTAACTTTAGCATTTGAGTAATATATGGATGTCTATTTAGTGGGGAATGTAAAGGGGAAGCTGTACAGCTTACCTATCAATCAGCAGCTTTGACTGCTTCAATCATTCATTTGAATGATTTGAATGATTTGCTCAAATCGAGAAGTACTCCTCCTCCAAGACTTTAGTTAATCATATGAAGGCTAGCGTACAGCACTGTAGAAGTCCACACACACACACACACACACACACGCACACAGCGAACTAGATGCAATTAGAGCTAAAAGCATTTCATTGGTTTTTCGAATTAGTATTTTATTTAGTACTTAACAGAAGTTTGTAAGCTTACGAGTACAGTAAAAACTCGGCTGCCAGCATTTAAAGAGCTATTCGAGACACGACTAACTAATAAATATCTAAAGTCAAGGAATGAGACAGTTAAGAAGAAGCACAAAATGAAAAGGAAAAACGAAAACGAACATGAAAAAAACAAACACAACAAAGTGAGAGAAGCAAACATATCGTTGTTAATCAACTACGTACTATAATTGACAACTAATTAACAAACGAACAAACAAACAAAAAACATTTTAAAATAAACAAATACAAATACAAATACATAAATACTATACTTAACACATAAATCTCCCTTAAAAAAAAAAAAAAAAAAAAAAAACAAAACAAAAAATAACACGCACACACTTAAAGAAACGTAATGAGGCGAAACACTCTATTTTAATTCTCGATTTAAACCCAAAACAATCTTTTCAAGTTTTCCATTAACTTTAATTACTTAATTACCAAAACAAAACTCGACACAAAAAAAAAAACAAAAGAAATAAAAACAAAACCTAAAAAAAAAAATTTTATGAAAAAAAAAAACAAATACAAATACTTAACTACTAACATGCATATTTACTAAACATACTAAAATACTAAATCAGAAACCTAAACAACCAACTAATAATAACAGCAACAACAACAACAATAACAAAGCACAACTCTCACTCTTCTCAATGCTTCAAGAAAGACAAAAATGCTATCAAACAAAAACCAAAACAAAACAAAAAGAAAATACTTAACAAATTTCTATTAAGGACAAAGACTGCAAATAGAGATTTAAAAATATTAAAAGAAAAACATAAAAAAAAAAACAAATAAAAAAGAAACATAATAAAATATATAAATGAATGAATTAAAAGAAATACATATGTACGAGAACGTTTTTTTTCTGCCATTATTTTGTTGCCACGTTCACATAAAGCCAAAATATATATATGAAACATATTTTACTTTGTACATTTCCTTTGCCTTACGAGATTGCATTTACGCACATACACATCCACATATACATATATGTGTGTATGTGTGTGTGTATTTGTATTCAATGCCATATATTAATTTTGTATAACGAGTATTAGTAAAAACTTAAAACTTAGTTTAGTTTAGTTTAGTTAGCCGAGCAACAAGACAGCAACTACAACAACAACAGCAACAACAATAACAACTACAACAACAACAATAACAACTACAGCGAGAAAAACAACAACAAGAAATAAAAATAAAAATACCAGCATTAAGCTTCATTACAGCCAGTAATACTTTAATACCAAAGAATACCAGAATAACTGCTAAACAAAATACCTAATAAAAAAACCAGAAAATAATAATAATAATAATAATAATAAAGGAAGTAATAAATAATATTTTTTTTCTGTAAAGCATATATATCCATATATATATATATATATTGACCGCAGCATAACAAGATCCAAAACTGAACAATAGCTTAAAATTAAATACCAAAATAATTATTATTGAGATGCAAAACAAAACAAAAAATTGGAAAATTCTAAAAATTAAAAGTAAAAATTTAGTATTACGCAAAATAAAAAAATATTGTGACTACAATTACAAAAAAAATCACAAGCATAAAACACTTAAACACATAAAAAAAAACAAAAATAAGAAATAAAACCAAAAAGAAATGTTGTTAAGATTAAAAATGAAATGTTTTATAATCGTTATTCAATAAAAATAAATTTAAAAAAACAACAAACAAGAAAAAAATCAAACAACAACCAATGCAAGACAAATAAACATATATATATGTATATATTTATGTATATATATATATATATATATATATATATATATATATATATATATAATTAGATGTATACATATACATATACATACATATATATATATATATATATATATATATATCATATAAAAATATATATATGTATATATATATAAAAGATGAGAAAAATAAAATAGATTAACTCTAGTACGGAAGTGTGAAAGTCGAAGCAATAATCATTTCAATTTGTTATTTAGTTAATCGCTAAGTTTTTATTCCAATATCTAATTAAGTAGTTAGTAGTATTTTAAAACCACTTTGGTATTTTTCCTTTGGTATATACATATACATATACAAGTATATCCCTATCGAATGCATGGGCCTCAACTTTTAGTTAGAGTTTAGGATTGCCATGCAAGTACAGCCAGTGAAAGGTTCAAAGCGGAGTCGTGCTCTTCCGCCCTCTCTCTCGCAAAATCTTTTGCGAGTTTCTCGCTCAAGCTTTTGATTGGGAAGTGAGCGCAACTCTTGCCTTGGCCACTAGTTTTAAGCTTTGCAGCTTTTGCCCATTGATCATTTGTAGCACTGATCGTTTAAGGAACCATCAATCAATCAATCAGCCAGTCAATCCATTGCCCAACCACTTGTAATTAGTTGCGATCATATAGTCTAGTCTAGTCTAGATCAGTCCCATCATTTAAAGTACCGTCCATCTAGTGTTGAGTAACGGAAGATAGAAATATATATACATATATACATAAATGACCAGTAGCTGTTAAAATACAACCCCCAACCCCCAATCCCCCTGACAAAACGACCCCATCGATGCGACACATGCTGCAATAACTGAATGTTGAGCTAAGATGCCACGCCCCCTCCACAAATGGTGAGTGTGCCCAGATGGTCGTTGTGTAAAGCAAAAGAACAAAACAAAAAGAACAATGTCAAAAGAGAAAAAGGTGTGCCCAGCTGGTGTCTTGTGCCCGTTATCGTCGTTATCGTTATCGTAATAGTTATCGTATTCGTATACTTGAATTGGCTTTTGGTTTCTATCATTCGCAATGCACTGTGGAAACGCGCACTCAACTTTGAATTGATCATCATACGATATATATGTATGATATATGTACGTATGTATGTATGTACATATGCACAACTGTGTATATATAAATCTGTATGACTTATCATAAGATAGAATTGTTCGTGCGCTCCGCTTATGTTAAATGCTAAATACTTGGCCAGCTACTAATTTTTACCTAATATACCCAGCCTCTCTATTAATACCATATATTATAAAGCTACTCTTCTTAATATACAAATATTTTCTATATGCTTTTTATGTTTCGTTCGTATATTTTTTTTCAACATTATTTTTTTTCGTTTATCTTTTTTCTTCTTTTTTTGACATTTTCCTTTTGTGGTTTTCTTAACGTATTGTAAGAAACGCTTTAGCGCTGCCTGCACCCGCCGACATCAAAATCCTGCTACAGCTACAGCTACAGCAACAGTAACAGTAACAGTTCAAGTAACAGTAACAGTAACAGTTCAAGTGACAGTAACAGTAACAGTATCAGCAAGAGCTAACAGCATTAAGCGCTATAACAGCTACAGCTACAGCAACAGCAGCAGCAGCAGCAGCAGCTACAACAACAGCAGCCGCAGCAACAACAAAAACAAAATCAAAAAAAAAAAAAACAAAAAAAAATGTTATATAATATCATATGAAAAACGAATGAAGAGTGAAAGAAAGGCGCCTGCTCTGGCTTATCAGTGGCTATGGCTGAGGCTTTCGACGGCTCCTGCTTCTGCTCCTAAGTCCCGTTTCCCTGTGCTTCCCGATTCCGGTGCATGTGCGTTAAGTTGCTATAATCGAATAAGAATTAGAATCGAGCAATCGATAAATCACAATAACAAAAACAAAATCGAGCAAATCAATGCAAAATGCAGTTTAAAGCAAAGAACAAAAGCAAAAATAAAAACAAAAAGCAAAAAGCAAAACAAAACCAAGCAAAGAAGTCGAAATGAAAAACTTATAAGAAAAACAAAAAAGAAACCGCTCGCTAAAGTTAACTTTAACTACAAGTACAACAACAACAACAAATACAACAACAACACTTGGCGCACGCTTAGCACATTTGCATCTAATACTAACTTTCAGCTACAAACACACACACAGAGACACACACACACACAGACACACACACAGACAAGAGCTACACTTAACGATTTTGTTGCCTAACTCCATTTTAAACACTTCAAATCTAACGCTTTGATTTATGACTTGATTTTATGCGCTTACCTTTACCAAATACTCTAACTAACTCTAACTATAACTCTAACTCTACTCGAATGAGCATTATCCAATTATCCAATTACTTGCCTCTAACTACTTGAAATCGCTTACCTATATATATATTTAACTAATTATATACATATATATAGTTATATATACTTATTTGAAGCAGCTGTTGCAATAACAATCACCAATAAAAAAAAAAAAAAACAATCACCTAATTCCCGTAAATTCCCCCTCACCAATTCACCAACGTTTTTTTCCTTATTAATTCAACACACAGCGAACACAGCGTGAAGAGCGCTGTTAACCGCTGCAAAGCGTCGCTGTTAACGGCCTTAACAGCGCTGTTAAGATTGTTCAGCTGCCTGTTCATTATTTGGCACAACTCAAGCACCTACAATTTTTGTTGATAGCACACAAACACACACAAACAAACACACACAGACAAGAAAATTGATGAAACAAACAAACAAACAATCTATCAGTCAGTCAGTCAGTCAGTCAGTCGATCAGTAACATTCACCCACACACACACACACACACACACCCACACAGACTCTAACTAACTCTTTTCTATATTTGTCTCTCTCATGCCAATTACTAACTCTCTTTTCTTCAACCGTTCGTCGCAATCTCTGCCGAAGACACAACTGGAAAAGCGAGCGATTGATCAGTGATGATCAGTTTGATGTAGCACTGATTGATCGCAGGCGCTACAAGCCGATACTGTTCCGATCTGAACCGGCTCGCGAGCCATTTCATTTCGGAGCGGTTCGATTTGCTTTGGTTTAACTCTCTATCTCTCTCTCTCTCTCTCTCTCTCTCTCTATCTATCTATCTGTATCTATATTTATATATATATTACATATATATATCTATATATTCATTTTTATATATACATATGTCAAGTTTAACAGCGACGACGCCAAACGCCGGCACATTTTGTTTATTACCATTTTTGGCAATACGCTTTCGGTTTTTTGTTAGCCAACTCTATCTAGCCAACTTTTTGAGTTCCATATCGTTCAAGCGGTACAAAATCCAAACGCAATTTAATTAACAACAGCAATTTGCTTTCGATGTGTACATACCAATATATACCGATATACAAATCTACCAATATATATACCAATAATCAATAATCACACACATACACTCACACACAGACACACACACACACACACACATACACAGTTACTTATATAATACCTAAAGTTGAAAAACACACACAATTTGTTTTTGGCTTTTCTCTATGTTTCAGTGTACTAACTTGTTTTTTTTTTATACGAATCGTATAAAATATCGTTTCTAACGGTTTTTTTTGTTTGTTTGTGTGAAATCCTAACGATATAACCTACTGTTATATCACACCTTTACAACTTAAAACTTACAACTGATTTACTTTTCTTTTCTTGTATTTTTTCTTTTGTGGTCTTTTTTTATATATCTCTATATATAAATATACTACCTTATTTACACACTGCGTTCTTTTTCTACGTTCTTCTTCATACCAAAAATCGACAACAACAACAACAAAATATATCAAAAAAATCTATAACCAACAAAAAATGATAAATCAAAAATATATATATAAAAAAATAAATAAACCCTTATATATATATATATATATGACTGAACATATATATTTATATATACCAAACCGAATCGAAAACAAATTTGCATATTTAAATACCGACTTTAAATATACAAAAATACCAACAACAAAAAATATACCAAAATAAATACCAAAACTATGAAAACTAATAATATTGCCATGAAAACGAAAATGAAACAAAAATGAATGCAAATGAAAAATGCAATAATGCAAAATGCAAAATGCGAAATGCAAAATGCAAAATGCAAAATGCAAAATGCAAAATGCAAAATGCAAAATGCAAATGCAAAAAATAAAATAGGCCCGTCGGCTTCTGGGGCAAAATTGTCGGCTCTTTGTGCGTGATCGCTGGTGTGCTGACAATCGCACTGCCGGTACCGGTTATCGTCAGTAATTTCAATTACTTCTATCACCGCGAAACGGATCAGGAGGAGATGCAGAGCCAAAATTTCAACCACGTTACAAGTTGTTCATATTTACCTGGTGCACTAGGTACATATATATAACTAATACTATCAAACAAAACAAAAAAAAAATTATATATATATACAGAAAAAAAAATGAAATAACATGAAAATAAACCACGCCCATTTGTGACAAACGATGCCAAAGCTATGCTAATCGATTCCTTTTCTATATCATCCCCAATAAACGCCCCCCCCTTGATACACACACACACACCCAAATGAAACAAAAAAAAAAAAAAAAAAAACTACACTCAATAGGTCAACATTTGAAAAAATCCTCACTCTCCGAATCGTCGTCGGACATCATGGATTTGGATGATGGCATTGATGCAACCACGCCAGGTCTGACTGATCATACGGGCCGCCACATGGTGCCATTTCTGAGAACCCAGCAATCGTTTGAGAAGCAGCAGCTCCAGCTCCAACTTCAGCAGCAGCAGCAGCTCCAACAGGGCCAACAGGGTCAGCAGCAGCAGCAGCAGCTTGGCCAAAACGGTCTCAGGAGCACAAACAGCTTACAGTTAAGGCACAACAACGCGATGGCCGTCAGCATTGAGACCGACGTCTGACTACTAGGTGAGTGAGAATCAAACTAACCGACTTAGCGGCGCGTCTCAACTTTCAGTGTTCAGTAAACCTTTTTGTCATCACTACTAGAGTTCTATATAAAATACGGCCAAAATAGAATCAACTCTAAGTTGTTGTATCTTTCTGATAAGTTGTGTGTGTAGGTTAGAACACTAATTCCAAGTTTCAGTGTTGTTATTAACACTATAAAGGAGCTTTGAGAGCAATAAACAGCTACTAGGTGAGTGCGAATCGAACTACCCGACATAGCTGAGCGTCTCAACTTTCAGTGTTCAGTTTGCAGTGTTGTTGTTAACACTGATAATGATGTTTTGGCGGAAGAATCTGTCCTTCGAATACTGTAGTTTTTCGCAGTAACTAAGCTAAGTAACACAACAGCAATAGAATCACTATTGTAGTTAGTGTTATTATTAACACTAAGGATGTGGATTTAGATCAAGAGTCTGTTTGAAGAAATATCAGTATTAGTGTTGTTTTTAACACTTTAAAGACGCTAAAGTCAGCTTAAACTTGATTTAATTGTAAATTTAGTTTGCTATTGTGTGTTAGAGCAAATTTCAAGGTCAGTGTTGTTAATAACACTAGGCAGATACTTTCAGTTAAGTAAAGAGATTTAAATTGAAATTTTTGCTTTAAGCTTATGTGAGTGTAAACTGAATTAGTTTATTGAATCTGAATAGTTCATGATATGCAGTTTCTCACTCAAATGCAGACTCTGGACTGCAAAATTAGATAGAACACTTTGCTTCAGCTCGATCAGAATATAGACTTGGAACTATACCCATTTTTTAATTTGCTGTCTAATGTGCACTGACTGATATTCTCGCAGCTAATGTCATTTTTGATTCATTGTCTTTATCATTATCAAGAGCTTTCCCATGAAGTTCTTTTTTTTTATATCGTTTTAAACTTTTTGTCTTTCACTCACAGTCAAAGAAATGGGAAACAGACGAAACTTGCGAAGTGAAATGTTACGTTGGATGCCAGAAACGTCATCAAAAGCAGTCTAATCTAGAATTTTATTAATAAATAAATATTAAAGTAATAATAATGATTATAATAATAACAATAATAATAATTATAATAAGCAGCGTAGTTGTAAATTAAACAGCAAATGTAAAACAAACTACACCGACACATACACACAAATATACACACACATACACACACATATACACACATACACTGACACACACACACACACACACACACACACAATGCGGGATCCAGCAGCTGCTCGTTAAAGTAGCTAAAAGTCGAATTAGCGATAGTTTTTTTTTTTAATATTTAAATTCGACAGCCACAATTTACACAGCTGCTCAATAAATACCATTACACACACACACACAGAGACACAAATAAATGAAACACTTAATACCTATGTTCAAATTTAGCAATTAACAACTAACAATCGTTATAGTCAAACAAGAAAATAAAAGAGGAAGAAGACGTAGAGAGAGTAAAATAATAACAAACAAAACGAAAACAAAAATGAGAATTATCTTAGTAGTCTAATCTAATTGGAGTTTCTTCCTTTTCTTAGAAGCTAGCTACAAAAAAGAAGAAGAAAAAAAACAAAGAAACAAACAGACAAGAAAGCAACAATACATACAAACATACAATATCTGCTAATTTTATTTTCAACTTTAAATTATGCTCTATAATTAAATATTAGTCGAATATTAGTAAAAAAAAAAAAAAACAAAACAAAACATATGAAAAAGAAACAACAAAAAATGAAACGAAAACTAAGGCAAAGCAAATACTACAAAATAGAAGTAAACACATATGAAGAAAAAAAAAACAAAAAAAACAACTGTAGTTGACGACGTCCTCGTCCCGACTCCTCCCAGATCGTAGTTCTATATATCTGCTGACTTAGAGGCAACTCCTTGTATTGCATTTCCTTTAAATTAAATCTATTTGAGTCGGGCAGCCAGTAAAACGTTTAAGAAAGAACACTTACAGCAGAATGGCACAAAGCAGAATTGCAAACAAGAATATAATTAGAAAGAACAGATCAAGAAAAATAGCAGATAAGCCAAAAAGCAGGCAGTAAGACGTTTAAGAAAAAACGCACAAAGGCAAAACAAATCGCAAAAGTTGCAACGGTTAAAGTAGTATAAAAATACGTTTCGAATACAAATTTTTAGGTATATTTTTAGATTTAGATTTTCTTAGTTGTAGAACACTATAAAATACATTAAGTTCCCTAATCGGCAGTTCCTATGAAGACCTTAAAATCAGATGAGGACGTTGTCGGAACTCGTTCGTTATCATACACACTCTCACAGACACTCACACAAACATTCACACATACACACAGATAAAACACACATGAAATGCTAAAACATCAAAACTGCCGTTAAGTTAAAAATAATGATAAAAAAAAAACAAAGAATTATACATATATATATATAAATATACATGATATATATATATATATATATATAAATATAAATATAAATATACATAACAGATCTAACTGCTATTTTGTAAATAAGTAAGTCGGAGCTGAAGCTGAACATATATAGACATATAGACAAAGCCCAAAAATACAAAAATACCAATACAAGAAATAAAACATTTACAACAAAAGAAAAGCTGCTAACGATACAAAAACAATAATTAAACTTAGCAAACTGCTACACACACACAAAAAATACCAGAGAAAAAGGCAATCGAACGGATTCACAAGTCCGTCGATCTTCCAGCAGACCCAACTCCAAACAAATCCCCTTCTGTCCACTTTCCAAATCCCAAAAAAAAACAAAAATTCTCTATTCAAAAAGAAAACAAAATACAAATTTATCCAAAATTTTAGGTCACAATTAGGAATTAGAATTCGCTTCAGTTTGTAGTATCTATGCATATGTATATCCTTAATGTCTCACACACTTACGAACTTATAGTAAATTTATATCTGCATTTCGTCTAATCAAAAAAATAAAAAAAAATAATAATAATAAAGAAGAAGAGCGTCTCATTTTATGAGTTTCGAAGCTTACGTAATTGATCTTCCTTTTCGATCTACAATCGAGTATCCTTATCATTTGATTTCCATTTTCAAACTAACGACTTCAACTTTTGTCAATATATATACATCTATATATACATAACACACACACACATATACACTGAGAGAAATGATACTTAACTTCAATTTAAATTTCTCAAGATCTTCGAACACAGACACAAACATTTTTTTGTATGCTTCCATGAACTTAACGTTTTACGATTCTCTACTGAAAAAGTAACTGTGAATAAAAAGAAAGAATATGAAAAATACTTCCCCTTAAAATACCAAATGCCCTTTGCTTTCAACATAACCTCAAAGAAACCAAAAAAAAAAACAAAAAAACAAGAAAACGCCACAATTAATTTTTGGACCATGTTAAAAAACATTTCACGAAAAAACGAATAGAACAAATGAACTAAACTGAAACATACGCAAACATATATACATTTATACACACATATATATATTTCTATATATGTATATATGTATATGGTATATATATTTATATATATAGTAAATAAAGTCTAGTATGTTGCGACTGAATAACAAAGTTTTTATTGATTTGCTGCTTGTTGTACTTAAGAAGAATAAAACAAACGAACAACAACAAAAAAATAACAATAAATATTTGTACAAAAAAATATTTAAAAACCAAAAAAATACTGTAAATATGTAAAAAAAAAAAAAAACAAAACAAGAAGAAGAAAAATGAACACAAGATAAAAGACAAGAGAGTAAAATAAATCAAATCAATTTACAGCTTTGAATACCGTCCACACGCACACAGATTAAAGATAAAAGCAATTGCAGAGCGAGATAGAGAAAGAGACAAAAACACAGAAAGCGAAAGAGAGGGAGCGGTTAACAGTTTTTTTTTTTTGGAATTGGAAAGCAAATTAGAGACGAGCTGCAAAAGTGTAGAAAACATTTTTACGTATACTTGATTTGGCCTTAAATAAAAATAATAAAAACAAAACAAACCAAAAAAAAAGAAAATCGATATATGCAAAATTTAGTTATATGGAACAAAAGTTGAAGCCCATACGTGTATTTTTTGTACATTATATATTATATATATATATTTTGTATTTGCAATACAATATATACAATGTATATATGCATTATATATATATATATATATATATATCTTTGATTTTGTGATTCATTTTGTGAGTTTCTTGGTTCGGTTCCTGAGATCAAATGAAAAGAAATGTTGGGAAAAGTTTTTCGAGAGCGCAGTTCAGCCAATTAATTAGTGAATGATAACAATGAGCAATGATGATATATATGTATATATATAAATATATATATATACATATACATATATTTATATGCATATAAATTATTATTAATACGTATAATATATTAATATATATTATTAATTATATGAATATAAATCAAATATCGACATAGGAGCAAAAGAATAAGAAAAACCTACATTACAAAAATCAATTGCAAACAAAAATAAAAACATATCGTCTTCAAAGTCATGTTTTTTTTTTTTGTTTTTTTACCAAGTAAATTAATGCTAGACAGGCTTACTAAGTAGTAAAAGACAGGGCGAGCGAGCGAGCGAGAGAGTGGACCGAGTGCCAGGACGTAAGTGCGAGTGAGATAGCACTATGCAGCGAGCGAGACAAAACGTTTTTTGTCTGGATTAAAACTCTGCCAGGCCAGAAATGAAAAAAAGGTGATATAAAACATACATATAAAAAAAGGGAAAGGAAAATAAACTTGCCAAAATAATTAAGTTTAAACATTAAACCTAAAACAAAAAAAAAAAACAAAAAACAAAAAAACAAAAACGCAACACCAAACCAAAAAAGAAAATACCAAAAGCAAAAAAATAATAATACATATAATAAAAAGAAATACTAAAATTATGCTTCCCAATAACTGGGAAAGCGTTTAGTCTATGGCCTAAAATAAAAGTTCAGCCAGCAGCAGCATAATTAAATATATATCTTAGTTTATTAGGCATTTTAATATAGGCAATCCTTATTATAATACTAATTATAATACTACAACAAGAAAAAGAAGAAAAATACTAACAAAATATACTAATAATAATCATTATGAAAATCTAATACTGCAACCTTCAAGCTGAGCTTTGCTATCAAGTAACAATTTCCAAAAACCGAACTACCAACAAAATACATAATGCTAACAAATACCAAAACAAAACAAAACAAAACAACAAAAAATACTAACTTATAAAGAGAGATTAATCTTACCAATAAAGTTGTCAATTTGCGTTGCCTATTTTCAAATTTGGTTTAGAAATTCATTAATAAAGAAGACTGGAATAAAAGCAAAAGAAAAAACAACACAACAACCAAATAAGAAAATATTTCAATATATGTATGTATATGTACATATATATATATATATATATATATATATATATATAGTGACATATTATGTAAAACATATGTATATGTATGTGTGCTCACACACACATACAAACAGAGAACAAGGTCAATACAAATACATATGCGTAGCATTCGAATTGCCATTCGAATAATAAGCAAGGATACAAACTACTTACTATATATACACACACAAACACACACACACACACACACACATAAACATATATATACAGCAGATAATAGTGTACACATACAGGCATCCATGTTATATAAATCCAAACCAGTTATTTTGATAAACGTTTTATTCATTTCTCTAATTCCCGTCATTTTCATTACTCTCCCTAAAAAAAAACTGCTTCCGAAAATAAAATATTTAGCTCAACAAATAAATGTGTAAATGAAACGTTTCGGCATTTCGGATGTTGTGTTCCCTTACAGATGATGTCTGTTTCAATTCCAATTGTTCCAACAGAATACAATGCATTGTTCTTAGTATTCACGTTGAATGTATTATTTAATTATGAAAAATATACAACAAGTGTTCCGATTCCACCTGATCTACAAAATATTACACTCATATGGATGCATAATGCAATGCGTTAAATCAATTGTCAATATTAACTAATTCAAATAACAGCGGAAGAACCTTTTGTTCCACTTCCAATTATTTCAACCGTTGTCTACTAGTTAAACGCATTATTTTAAAATAAATCATTTCTCAAATTAAATATTTGAGCTAAGTGCATTTATTTGTTAATATAACATGATTATCAAAGATTGTTCCGATTCCTTTCGTTCCAAACCTAAATTTAGAGCAAGAATCTAGCTTACAGAGCCATTATTCTGGAATTCAGACAGTAAGGGTACATCAAGAAGATACTTATGAGAGTTATGCATAGTTATATTATTATCTACACACACACACACCCACACACAGACAGACATACACATACAGAAAAGTATTAGAACACGTGCAAGTTAATTTTGTTTCAAGCGTCAGCAAACAGCCAATTTTTTTAATAGTTATAAAAGACGAAAGATAAAAAAAAGAAACATAGGCAAAATACAAGAAATATATAAAAGAAACCTTAACAAGTAAATAGCGCAAAAGGAAAATTGCGAAACTAACGCAAAGAAGAAGACAAGAATCCATGTAAATTATGCGTACCACAATAAAAATATAAACAAATGAAAAGAAAAACCAAAACTGAAAAAAATAATATATATATATATATTATAAAAATAATATATACATATATATATATATATAATTAAAGTAAATACGCCGCAGCAAATAAAAAAATAGTAAGCAAGAGTAAAAAAACGTTGTTAAGATTCTAAAAGTGAAATGTTTTATAAATAGTTAAACCATAAAAGAAAAGCGAAACAAAAAACAATTATTATATATTAAATATGAAAAAGAAAAACAAAGAAACAAACAACTAAGAACACAAACAGACACAACAACAACAACAAGAACACAAAGAACAATAAGCAACACACACAATAAAAAAAAATACGAGCAAGAAACTATTTAAAAAAAAAAACCAAATGAGCAAGCACAAAATTTACCGTTTGACTTTCAAGAAATCTCAATAAATTTTTACAAGCCATATTAAATTTGTAAGCTAATTGGAACTTAAAAGCAGCTTCGAAATGTTATCGTTAGGTAAATGTAATACATTAATTGAAACGGCATCAGTTAAGAAGGCAGATCAAAGCTAAGTACAATACTCCCACACACACACACACACACACACACACACACATACACACACACACACATACACACACACACACACACACACACACACACACACACACACATACACACACACACATACACACACACACACACAGACAGAGGCAGACACACGTTACTTTATGAACATAAAAGCAAATTAAATGAAAAAGTATATAAAAATAAATTATGCTAAAAAGAACAACTTACAAAAATACAACTCAAAATGCAACGCATGACTTTTTATCTTGCCATTAAGGCTAGTATGCTGATCACGCATGAGTGGATGATTTAATAACTGACAATATTTCCTCGATAAACGGAACAACCTGCCATTCGATTAGACCTGCGTATACCCCTCAAAATCGAAAACCTAATACCTGAACCTCTGCTATTAAATGGCATTGATCTAAATAACATTTTGTATCAAAAGGCGCTCAAGTTTGAAACTTAATCAAGTCTGTCCGGATATTATTGATAATTTTTTGCTCTATCCTTAACGATCGGTATTCAAGTCATAATCTACTTGTGACTTATTTTATCATTTATATCACTCTAATCCTGAATATATTCAAATTTCCCAGCAGATTTTACATCCTTTAGTGGCTCTCACAAGGTACTCTATTAGATATTACAACAGCATCCACAATTATTCCCGATTTCTCTATCGAAAAGAAGTGTTAACACCGATTTGTAATCGATATCTGATTTTTGCTTATGCTAATAATTTATTTAATCGCTCACATTATAAACTTATCGGGTAAACTTAATGCGAATGGGGAACTCCGTGGACAGCGAAGCGCTGCTTCCACAATTCCAATAAAATTCCATTTAACGGTTATTTACAGTGCAAGGTGAAGTATTTTTTGGTACGACGAGTCAAGGACCCAAAAATTCGATTGGGCTCCGGCTTTCCAGGCCGGCAGAATTCACTCGACGCAAACGAGAGCTGAGATGCAGCTCCCCCTATCCTTATCCATATCACAAAGTGTTTATGCTTATAGCTGTTTCCTTCCAATCCTTCCTATCCTTCCCTCCCTTCCTCTCCTGCCTTTCAACTACCGCTCCGCCATCGCTCGGCCATCCCTCAGGGATTCAGCTGGAGGCGCGTGCGTCGCAGGGTCTTCGCCTTAGAGGCGGCTGGCGGCCGATACGTGGGCAACTCTATGAAGACGGGCCGATATTCCGGCGCCTCGGGACGCATGGAACGGGACTCGCCGGTCCGTACCATGTTCGTGTAGTAGTTGAAGTCCCTCGGCTGGGTCTCGCTGCTGGCGGCGGGCGCCGGCTTGGCAGAGCGGCCGCGGGCTGCATCCGAGCGTAGCAGCCGGAAGAGATTGCGGCGGGCCGGCTGGTCGCCGGACTCCACGGAGTCCGAGCTGCGGCGCTGCTGGCCGCCGTTGCTGCTGGTGTTGATGAAGGCGGCCTCCTCGTAGCGCGGAATGTAGCGCGGCTTGCGAGCCTCGCCGGCTCGCTCGTGCGGCGTCACATTGAAGCCGAAGAAGCGCGGCGCCTGCACCGAGATCAGCGGCAGCAGCGTCTCCCGTGCATACCGCTCGGCGCGCTGCAGCAGCTCGCCCAGTCGGAAGGGCAGCAGCTGCACCATTTGCGGCTCCTCCGACCCGCCCGACACCTGCGCCATCATTTTGGGAGGCGTGGCGACCGAAGCAGGCGCTGCAGCTGCGCTGCCTGAAGCATCCGTTCGATTGGTATTGGAATTAGGATTGGGATTGACGTCCTCGGGCTCGGGCAGCTGCAGATCCTTGCCGTGCTTGGCGCGAGGGGTTGTAGCCTTGAGCACCGGCTCCATAATCTCCTCGGTGGTGGCATAGTCGTGCAGATTGCGGCCTCGATTCACCGCCAGACGTCGATCCTTGAGGACTGGCTCGAAAATCTCGTCGGCCGGCTGCGGCTGTTGCTGTTGCTGTTGCTGGCCGGGAGCCACTGCATCGGAAAGGCTGCGGCTGGACTCCGCCGGCTCGTTGTTGTCCCTGTCGAGGGAGTTGCCGACCAGTATGGGCTGCCAGGGCAGCTCGTCCGTCTGGTCGAGCGGGTAGGTTTGGTTCTCGGCGAGCTTGAAGCTGGTGCCCAGATTGAAGATGTCCTTGCGCTGCTTCACGCTCTCGACACCGTCGACGGCGGCGCTCAGACCCGACTCCTGCACATTGGAGTCGGCCACCGAGGCGTCCGTGACGGACGACAACGAAGCCGCCGGCGGCTGGGTGGTATAGGCACCGTAATCCTCCTGGTTGTCCAGCTCACAGTTGCCCGCCTGCAGGTGGAGGCGGACGGGACTGCCGCTGCTCAGCTTGGTGCTGGGACGGCACAGCGAGTGGCTGCGACCGAAGCTGTCCGTCAGCACCACCTTGTCGATGTCCCAGTGGGGCAGACCCTTCGACAGCCATCCGCTGTAGGACTTGTAGTGCAGGCTCAGCGTGGTGGGAAAGCCCAGCGCCGGATGCGGAACAATTATCTTGGACACAATGTCGCCGGCAAAGAACTCGGCGTCGTCCTTCCTGCAAGTGCAATCGATTAGATAGATCAAGGAGTTGTCGGAAGGAGCTCCCAATTGACTCACTCGGATATTTCGAAGGTCTCGTTGAGGCCGCCATCGCCCTCGAGTATGGCCTCCAGTCGGCCGATCGTGCGCAGCGGCAGATCGTTGAAGGAGTTGAAGATCTGCAGCTGAAACTGATGGGCACAGAAGGGCTCCTCCTCGCGGGTCAGCAGGTAGAGCTGGCCCCGACCCGTCGACCTGTCCGCGTAGTAGCCCATGTTGCCGCACCGAGGCACGCCCTCGGCCAGATCCTCGTCGTCCTGGGCGCACGGGAAGCACCTGCCCTTGAGGAAGTCATCGTAGTTGGCGCAGGGAAATGCGGGAAACATGCAACGAGGCGCCACAGAATCGATGAAGAATTTGTAGGCCCTGCGGTGATTGCACAGCGAGCGTCCCTCCTCATCCTCCGCCGCCTGGGCAGCTGCAAAGGAAGAGAAAGATTAGCTGAGCCGAGAACTGCAAGCGGTGGTCAAACTTACACCAGATAAAGTCCGTCACGGCGCCCACAAACAGATTGGAGCAGCCGGTCTGGACGCGTCCGCCATTCGGATAGTAGTCCACGTGGCCCATCGGCTGCCAGGAGCCCAGGCCGCCCAGTATGAGATTCTCGCCATTCGAGTGGATGACGTCCACAAATTCGGCATCGCTGCTGTCCAGCCGCACCTTCGGATGCTGCGCCTCGAACAGCGGCCCAGCCGGATCCAGCCCGGTGATCCGCGACAGGCCCGGCAGCTCGGCGCCCGCAAAGCCCGAGACGTGGGCGCCCAGGCTGAAGCCAATCAAATGGGTGCGCATTAAATTGAGGCCCTTGTGCCGCTGCAGATGCTGCAGCAGCATCGCCAGCTGCTTCCCCACCAGACGCGTGTTCGCCGCTGCGCGCACATAGTTGGGAAAGGTGGCACCGTTCTCCCAGTCGACGCAGATGACAATGCAATCCTCCTGCCGGAGAGACGAGATATATGAGTAAGGTTTGCCAACAGAGGGGACATCTCACGATCGTAAGATCGGGCCTTACCACCGCCATCAGCGCCGTTTTCATCTCGTAGATCCAGACGTGGGGACAGGCGGAGCCGAAGCCATGCACGATGACCCGCACGGAGAGCTCATCGAAGCCCTCGAGATCGTCAATGGAGGGCGGCGGCGGCTTCTTCGGACTGCCGCCCATGCCAGAGGGCTTATCGCTGGTCCCATTCGCCGCCGGAGCGCTGGTCGTGCCCGCCGGAGCTGCCGGACTCTCGGACGCCCGCTTGGCCTTTGCCCTGGCAAACGCCGCCGTCATGTTGAGGAACGACAACTCCATGAGCGGCCGGTCGGAGCGCTGGCGCGTCGAATAGAAG
Organism: Drosophila pseudotalamancana; assembly: GCA_037075185.1. Taxonomy (NCBI): domain Eukaryota; kingdom Metazoa; phylum Arthropoda; class Insecta; order Diptera; family Drosophilidae; genus Drosophila; species Drosophila pseudotalamancana. The sequence goes on along the minus strand of JBAMCK010000366.1, from coordinate 249,792 downwards.
TAGAACTTGGTGTTTATCTCCTCGGGCGAGGAGGGCAGCATCTCCAGATAGGCGAACGGGCCGGAGTCCTCGAAGCAGCCCAATTCGCCGTAACAGACGCGCTTCACCGCTCGCTTCGCTCGTCCGTGCAACATCTGGCGCTGCTGTTGCACCTGCTCGTGCGCCAGCAGCGAGGCATGCACCGCCTCGGAGACCTCCCTGAAGCTCGCCTTGCCTTGCATTATTGTGGGCGTGGTCGCATTGCCGGCCCTATCCCCGAACGCTGCGAATAGATGACTCATCTTAGATAATGATTCACTCTCAATTGATCGCCGATTGCGACACTTTGCAAGCGCTGCACGAATCGAACATTCACAATAGACGCGAAATATAGATAAATATTAATTCACAATTGACAATAGACATCGTTTGGAGCGGTTGTAGCTCCATCGAAATGCCAAACCTTCCAAATTTACAAATTCCTAACTTTCCTCCTTATTAAGAGACTTAAATTAGCTTTCTGTGTATTCATTTATTTAACTAGATATCTGATAAACAATTCACTTCATAAGAAGAAGCAAGAATCAAAACAAATTCAACAGAAATGCGATCTGTGTTTGATGAGAATTGCGTAGAAAGGCGATACAATAAAGCTACAAAAAGCAGCTGTGAGATGTTCAATGTAAGACCAAGCAAAATGGAAACAAAATCAAAGAGAAAGAGAGGGAAAGAGAGAGAAATATAAAAGAGAGATAGATAAAGTGGAAAGGAGGTAAATACGGGCAATAAAAAAGCAAATATAGGGTAACTTTAAGTGCACCTAATTTGCCAGATATAAAACTTCGACATATTTTCGGAATTGCAAATATCGCTGGCTTAGGGCTAAAGTCAGTAGAACTTTAGAAGTTTAGCTGGAAAATTTGTAATTACGTTTGTCAAAAGCCATTAAAAAAATAAATTAAAAAACGCAGAGCAAAAAACAACAAACATGTGTTGGAATTTCTTTAATGGCAGGCGTAATATTATTTCTTTATTTTTTGCTTTTGTACACAGCACCATAATTCGGAACGCGCGGATGACATAACCCCAGCACAAGCCATCCAATATATATATATATCTATATATATAAGATATGGAAAGGTATAGACACAGGCGATTGTTGTCGGAAAGCGATCATAAATTACCGGAGCGTGATTGCGTTTATAAAGCGCCCAAAAATCAAAGAGAGAAGCCCCACGAGAAGCCGCAAGTCCAAAACAAAAATAAAAATCAATCCACACTTAATCGAATGGTAATAAATATGCATATGATATTCATCTGGCAATGGGGCAGACGATTGGAACCCACACGAAGTGCAAAAGTAATCCCAAATTGGGATTCAGGAAGAGGTAGAAGGAATAGAACTGCGGCCATAAAACTTTATAGAGATTGCCAAAATTCTGTGATATCGTTCCAATTTCTACGTATTTATCATTGATATTATCTGTATCTCTAATTTGTATCCAAAATGTGGGTATGAGCTAGAGATTTAGTTTGGTTTCTGGAATGTCATCTATATTTCTCTATATATATATATATATATATCATCTATATCTATATATATCTATCAGTATTTGTGTCTCCGCATTTATTTCCGGCTTATCTCAATCTATGTCTAGTTCGAACAATATAATTTCCGTTGCTGAAAGCCCTTTCTATACCATTATCTTTTAAGCGACCTCCATTAATCAGCCAGACGTGACTTCTCACACTTATGCAACCAAATGCATCCAAGTTTTGCAAAGACAATGGGAAGCACTTTACGACAGGTGCTTTAAATAAATTGCTGAAGCATTTCTCGCACCTGTGACGCGTTTCACGACCCGACACGGAAAGTAATTAGGAGAAATGATCTTTCGAGATTGCGACAGAGATAGAGAGACAGACAGGCGGAGAGTTATAAATAGAGTTATAGTTTATCTAAATTGATAAAGTGATGCAGAAGTGGAGAATCTAGATATATAGAATGGACTGAGATAAATAAATAAATTCTAGTAAGACAAATAAAGTGCGTATAGAGAGATAGAGAAATGGAGAAATTAGAAATAGATTAATATAGAGATAGAGAAATGGAAATTGAATTGAAGAGCAGTTAAAAGTTCTCGATCGGGAGATATAAAGAAAAGAAGAGAGATTAATGAAGAAAAGGAGCAATTTGGACACAGAAAGCAGCGGAGATTGATGAACACAGAGCTAGAAAAAAGAAGCTTCAAGGCGGAAAGAGGGAGGAATAGATATAAATAAAGATGCCTAAGAGATCTAAAGGATCTATACAAGAGGATAAAATTGAAATACGAAAGAAGAACAAATAATAAATAAACTCGCACATGCATAAACCTACATATATATGTATATATATATATGATATTGTATATATGCCCAATATATATGTAAAACTCTTTGCTTGTATTTTCTATTGGTTTATTTTTAGGTGCGCTTTGCGACTTTCGTTGTTTTTCGATTTGTTTTCATTTGCCATTTAAAGTTTTGTCAGTTTTTGGCATTGCAATCGCTTCTTCGTCTTGTTGACTGTTTCCGATTACATGTGTACACACTTACTATGTGTGTGTGAGTGTGAGTGTGTGAGTGTGTGGTGTTGGTATTTACGGCGATTGTGCAATCTGTGAAGTGTTTTGCGCCTCGCTCAATGGCAAAAATCGTCAAGTGAAACTCGTCGGGGGCCAAATAAATTGAAAGACACCCACAGAAAAGCAGAGGCGCGTACCCACAACCCACAAACCCCCCCAACCCCCCACCCACAACACAAGCAGCCAGCTACAAGGCCAGCGGGTGGGAGGGAAGTTGGTTGACAAGTTGAAAGACTGAAAGCAACATCTACGAAAGTAACAACAATTTAGCACACTATAAATCAATTAGCAGAAGAGTTGTGTGCGTGTGTGTGTGTGTGCGTGTGCGTGTGTCACACTCAATTAGTTAATGGATGTGGAGTCTACTTACCGCTAGTTCGAGTGCCGAGCAGCAGCAGCGACAGCGCGAGGCAAATGTGCTGCATGTTGTTGTTGCTGTTGTAGCAGCAATTGTTGCTGTTGCTGATGCTGTTGCTCTTGCTAGAGATTATCCAATAATGTGCGCAGTGTCAATTAGCATTGAGAGCTTAAGATTGGTTACACACACTCTCCCTCTCTTTCTCTCTCACTCTCTCTCTCTCTCTCTCTCTCTCTCTCTCTCTGTGTGTGTTTTGCTGCTAGAGATTTTTATGCCAGTTGCAATTGCATTGCAAGTGTTGCTGTTTGTCTATGTGTTGGGCTGCTGCCGCTTCTTCTTCTTCTTCTGCCTCTTCTTGTTCGCCGCTTGGCTCTACGTGAGTGTGTCTGTGTGAGTGTGTTATTTCGGTGTTATGTCTCTTTCGCTTTGGTAATAGCAATACACCATAAACAAATTCACTTTCACTTATTTGTGAACCTGCCAACAGCAGCAGCAGCAGCAGCAGCAGCGGAGCAGCAGCAACTGTTGCTGCGGTCGTGACTGGTTGCTGGTCGCTGGCGACTGGTTCCTGGCCACGGCCAATGGCGTCTGCAGCGGCGTCTGCTGGCGTCTCTCTGACTCACTGACTGACTGACTGATCAGCAGTTGCAGATGCTGTTGTTGTTGTTGTTGTTGCCGATTGTTGCTGCGGGGTTGCGGGTGTGACGATCCGCTCTATGAACCGCGTCTGAGGCGTTGGCGATGGCGATGGCGTTGACTTTGCTGCTTGATTGAATTATGTGGCAGACGCGACAGCAACAACAGCAATCGCAGCACCAACAGTTGCTGTCGTCGCAGCTTTCACTTGACCAGCAGCAGCAGCAGCAGCAGCTCCAATTTGCGACAGTTGCTCGAGCGATGATTGATGCTGATTGCCGCTGATTGATTGCTTATGAGCTTTGCTTTGTGTGGCCTAAAACGACAGGAAGAAACAACAATTATCAATTGCATGTTGCATGTTTATCTAAATAAGTGTTGTAGTTGCACTTGTTGCAATTGCTGCTGCTGCTGCTGCTGCTGCTGTTGTTGTTATTGTTGTTGTTGTTGCTGTCGTCGAGCTGTCTGCATATTGTATAATAAGCCGGTTCACTGACAGGATGTACGCTGAGCGACTGGGCCAACGACCTTATTGACGTCAGCTTCACGGGTTCTCTAGCTAAGCAAACTACAACAACAACGACAACAGCAACAACAACTGCAAGAGCAATGCTAAAACAAACAATCAAAGCAACAATAGTCAAAAGTCAAACATTGCTAACAAGCTCAGGCACACGCACACACACACACACACACACACACACAATTACACTAGGCTACAAAACAAGGCGAAATACGAAAGAGTTGCCACACAGTTTTTAAAAGCTACAGTATCTAGAATATCGTTTTAGTTCCAGTATATAACAAATCTGGCAGGTAGTCTATACAATCGCTTTTTACTTTTGATCAGACAGAAAAGAAAAATAGTTCCCACATATGGCAGCGCTAGTTCAACACGAAGGCAAGACTTCTAACAAAAGGTGAGTAGAATATACATGTAACACATCTTAGCTTATGATTTACATCCAATTCTTAAATATTTACCATACATAATATACCATATAAGGTGGCAACGCTGCTCCTTAAAGTTCATTAAAGCTGAAAATTCCTTCTTAGCTGTTAGAGTTTGTTTTATGGGTCTGCACATATGGCAACACTCGCTCAATAAGCAGGGTTGCCACTTCGAATGTCAATTTGCTTTTATCGAACTCAACAGCAAGTTAAATTTAACAAGCAAAGAGCTTTAACACGCAGCAAATGTCAAGACTGTGTGCATAGGTGGCAACAACATGTCATCTAAGGTGTGGCAACATCTTGTACGCGCAAACTGTGTGGCAGCACTTCACATTCGCAAATATGAACAGTTAGGTCAAGGGGCAAAGACTTCAAGCAACGAAGGTAAGTTGCTAAAATGTGACTAAAAGATAGCGAATAAATTTTGAAGTTATCTTTAAGGTTGCGCAACAATCGAAAAATAAATAGATAAAAATAAATTCCTATTTAGAATATTTTGTCTATTAATCAGACTGACTGACTTACAGCATAAAATGTAAAATATGCTTAAGTTTTATTTCTATTTTGAGACACTTTTTTTTTGTTAGTTTTGTAGCAGAGTGTAATTCCAGAGCTGAGCCAAACGTTAACCGTTGAACATTGGAAGTTGAATGTGCACATTTGGGTCAACAGCAAACGGCAGTCAAAACACAAAAAAAAAAAGTAAAACAAAAAAAAAGACAAAAACAAAATCAACTCTTGTCATCAAGTTTTTTGTTGAGTTGTGTTTTTTTTGTTTTTTTTTTTTTTTTTTGTATTTGTTTTGTTTTTGCTTTCAGCTAATTTCCAAAGAAGAAACTCCATGAGTCAACTTTGCCGGAGACTGCGGGCTTTCAGATCGAAACTGGGCGCCATCTAACGAAAGTGAAAATTTTTGAGAGTCATAAAAGATGAACCAAAGCCGAAACAAAATATCGGGTGCAACACATTGAAAACTGGAAGTTGATTGACTTATTGATCTATTGACTGAGCTTCACTTTCATTGAGGCTGTGACTTATCAATTAGCATCCACAACAAACATTGGTCCGACTCTACAAATGTTGGCCAAGGCGAGCGAATCATACCCAGAAGCATTTGCTAACCTTATCTATATAAAAACGAAGAAGAAGCAGAAGCTGTGATTTATTAATTATGATTTAATAATCAGCTTAGTTGATTAAGAAGGCAACGTTACAAGAATTGTCAATTGTTCTTCTTCTTTTTGACATACTTATATAATATTGATTCTCAAATGTTAAGTTAACATTAGCATTAAGCTGTTAATTTCGCTGTTAGCTTGAATTTCTAAGTTTTGAATATTATTCCAAGTTATATGAAGCTCTATGTTAAATTGCACATAAAAGATTGCTATTAAGGCCTTAACAGCGACTTAACATAGCTATAAATATAAGTATACTTAAGCAGATGCATATTTATGTTTTATATGATACTTTTAACTATGGCTTATGAATATTTAACAGTAAGCTGTCACTATAAACTGTAAACTGTTGTCTGGTCTGTTAACTGCAGTACTCAAAAATTAACATAAATGCTGTAAACTGCAATTCAACAGTCAAATAAATCGTAAGTAGATCAGAAACTGATTAATTAGCTTTGCTATAAATATTTGTTTTTTATTTCTTGTGTTACAGTAGTTTTCTTAACAGCGCTCGCCTGTTAGTCAACTGTTATGGCTTCAACGGCGACTGAAGTTCATTCACACGGGAGACAAACTTGAAAAGACATTCGCAATTGTTCGACAGATCCATCAATCATCAATCAATAGCTAAACTTGCGGCCACCCGCAACGAAGCCAACGAAGTGTGAAGAGCAAAAGGGATAACAGATAGAAAGAGGGAGAGAGAGAGTTTGTGAGGGAGTGGGAGATGGATTCGCTGCGCTGGGAAAGCTAAAGATACAGATACAGGCCGAATGGAAAGTATCTGAGAATAATGCTTCTAAAGCGGCTTTCGCACGACTTCTATTGAAGCTGGTTCGGCGTCAGTCTGTCTGCCAGTATGTCGGTCTGTCGGTCTGTCCGTCTGTCAGTGCGTCAGACACTTTCAAATAGATTAACCCAATTTGGGTGCCGCGTCCGCTTTCAAATGCTGCCGCTTGCCACTTGCCACTTGCCTCCACGCGTTTTCGCATTTGCCGCTAATTCTGCTTATTAAATGCAGACCCCGATAACATAGGTATATATATAGATATACATATATATATATATGTATGTGCTGTAAAGCCAAGCGCACGTCAAGAACTGACAGTCGCGTCCATTCGCATTAGTTAGCCCAGATAATTGCCGAGAAATCAAAACTGTGTGCGAAAAATCGAATCATGCTGCGGGAAAAGTGCAAAAGCGCAGCTAAGAAAACGAGGGAAAGCGAGTGGATGCCCTGCAAATAAGTCTAAACTACCATATACTACTATATTCTAGACTCTGATTAAAGAAAATACTTGATGGAAAATTGATTAACTAAAATTTATGTAAATAAAATCGTACACTACCATTTACGCAGTCTTAGAAAAAACTCCCTTGATCGTACCAAAAAGTAATTTTAAAATTTAAAGCACTTTAATTTGTTGCTCATACAACATTATCTATATATAAAATTATCTGTGTGCAGAGAGTACAACCGATCTATTTCAATATGCATCCCATTTAAACTCGTCAATCAGTTTCCATAATCGATCTCTAATAGTCTGTATTTATATTATTTAACAGCTATTGCAGCTATTTATAATTAAAATATTAAGCGCATAACAATTTATTATAACAGTAGAAATGTCTCGCAATAATACCCTGTAACATATTTAAAAGATGGAGCGGTATGCAGGAAAGAGTTTTTGTTTAACAATTATCTTCAATGAAGTCTGTTGGACACAATACATATAGATCAAGGCAAGACCATCTTATAAAGCCCATATATATTGTGTGTACCGTTATTAACACCTGTTGCCAATTAAACAACCTTTGCACAACTTTATGGTGCACCTTCTTGGCCAATTTATATTTTTATGAAGCAAAGTCTCATCGAAAAACAATGCCTCAATTGTCCAACATTTGGGCAATCGTTGTTGATCGATTTGTCAGCTTGTGTGTGTGTGTATGTGTGTGTGCATGTGTGCGTGTGCCATTTAAATGGCAGCAATCGCAGTCGCAGCCGCTTCGATTTGCACGCCTGCAAAACGAAAGACTTAGGCAACGAACTTGCAGTCGCTGGCGCGCGGCCAAAAATAAAAATAAAAAATAAACGAAAAAGAAAAAAAAAAGGCCAAAAACTAAATAAATAAATAAATATACGAAAAATGTTCAAATTTCCTTAGCCAATTTTCGCATGACAGCCGCAAAAGCAAGTCGCTTAAATAGTTTCCTGTTTGTTACGACGGACAAGCAAAAAGAAAAAAAAAAATCCAAAAAAAAAATTGAACAAAAAAAAAAACAAAATATAATAAAAATTGTTGCTTAAAGGGAGGCAGCCAACGGGCGCTGGACAGCAACAACAAAAATTCAACAGTGCATGAAGTTTCCGCCGTTATATTACAGCTTTGCGGTTGTTGTTGTTGTTGTTGCTGCTGTTGTTGCTGCTGTTGTTGCTATTAACTTTTTTGCTGTATACAATTAGTTGCTTCTAATATTGTTATTTATTGTTGTCGCTGCTGCTTTTGTTGTTGTTGCTGCTGCTTTGGCTTTTCACAAGAATTTCGACGAAAAAAAAAACTCATTGGCAATGCATTGCATGCAACCCGCCAGAAGCAGAAGCAGAAGAAGAAGCCCAAAAGACAATGCGCCATAAATCAAACGCTGTTGGCTGTGTAAGAGCCAGCCAACGGTAAAATGCAATGAGACAGCAAACTACAACAGCGACAACAACAACAACAACAACAATAACAACAATAATAACAATTACAGCAGCAATGGCAAAACGAATGCGACACACTTTTTGTAGCTGGGGCCCACATGCCACAAGCCAGGCTCCACACTTTTGGCCCACAAAGCTCAAGCCCTGCACAGAGAAAGAGAGTGAGAGAGGGAAAGAGAGTGCGAGAGAGACATCTCAATGAGATCAAAGAACGGAGAAGAGGTCAAGTGGTTAACTTGAAAGCGAGACTGGCCGCAAAGAAAGGCAAACAAAATACGCTTGCTTATATAGGGTATATGGGGTATATTGGATATACTTTAAATGGAACCAGCTGTCAAATGGAAAATGAATTGCAATTGCGAGCCGCTCGATAGATATTTTATCTAAGTGCGGCACTCGGGGCTCGAATCCCAGACTAGTTTTTCGGCTCTAGCGTTAGACATTCAAAATAGTTAGTCGATAGTTTGCAAGCATATCGGACAACATTATTCATACATACTAAAGTTTCAACTATTATTATTGAATTCTTAAGAGTTGAAAACTTTTAGATTGCAGATTTGCCAATGGAAATCGAAGCATTATATAATAGCAGTTGCAGCTAGTCGAACAGGTTGTGCATGCAGACACTTGTTACTGCCATACACAGAGAGAAATTGTCAAGAATTTGTCACTTACCTAAAATAAAACTGGTCTTAATATCTGAAGAATAAGGCGAATTATTTTATTCAAGCGGAAAATTAAGTCTAAAGCCTGAAAGATCGAAACATACAACTTTATCGCTTTATAAAAATCTTGAAATAAGAATTATTTGTGGATTCTAAAGAATACTTGAAAAAAGAGTCAAAATCTCTGGTTGAAAATCCTTTATCCTATTTATCTTTTAATCTTTATTATATTTTAAAATACTTTTCATGTTGATGCACAGAAATAATATAATTATTTTAATATATTATTAACAAAATTATATTCGGTGTTTCAAAAAAAATATTTCAAATTCAATTGATTACAAATGAAATGCTTAAAAAGAAAAAATAATAATATAAATAGAAAAAATCTAGAACACAGTTTATGGGTGAAACTTTTTTAATTCGAAACACTCCATAAAGTGTAATAAAATGTGTCAAGTCATATTTTGTTGTTATTTATGAAAGTATTTATATAGATTATTTATTATCTAGAGTACTTCGAGTTTCCTCTAGTCTCTTTCTTTCGTTCCCATGGCCCGATTTAAGTGAAATAATGAAATGTAAGCAGAGATTCCTCCAATTACAAATCCCATTGTGTTGACTTTGTTTGACTTTTTGACCGGACGGAAAAGCCGAACGTAGACCATCACTGATAACCTGCTGACACCGAAAAACCACTTGAGCCACCGACCCAAATCTCTGATTACAATGCATTAGAATAAATAGAAATAATATAATTGTATTCTTAATGATGGATTATTATTGAATTATCTTTATTGTACTCTGTAGAAAGCCAAAAAGGGAAATGGACAAGAATTAAAACACTTGTAACCGGATGTGCGAGAAGAAGCAGAAGAAGTGTCCAAAGCAATTTGTGTTTATAATTCTTAACTGGTTCAAGCAGCTAATTAGATTTTGTATTGAGGAAATGGAACGTAGAGTAAAAGTCAATTATGAAAGAGAATTCTTAAGAAAATAGTAAATAAATAAATAGAATGAGATAGAGGTTTATGTATACATGAATAAATATGCATTGTAATATATAGTATTCAAATAAGAGATAATTGCTTAAAGGTTTTTGGAGTCTTTACATTTGTGTTGTTATTCAACACTCCACGCTTAATTCCACATGTAAATGAGCTATTAAGATAGATTAACAAAAATAAGCTACTGAAATGTTGTTTGGAGTGGTTCCAATGCTTGAATCCATTAATTCTCCGATATTTTGAGCATTAGCGAGACGATTTTCAAGTGAAATCAACAACTCGAATGTTTTCCCGCCTCTTGCAGAGCCCAATTGACGGACGACCTTGCTTATGTCAACAACAACAGCAGCAGCAGCAACAGCAACAACAACTACAACATAGACCCAATCATTGGCCGTTTACAGCAGGCGAATTATGTTAAGCCGTGTCATTCAAAAGCGACAAACAACAGCTTTAAAGTGTTTAACTAAATTTAAAATGTTGTGTGAACGACATTGAAGGAATTTATGCACTCTAATTGAATACAATTTTCGAGATAGAAGGTTTCCATATACCCTGTAAGCAGACATCAGTATCAGGCATCGGTTGCCCTAGAACTTTAACGCATAAGGTAGATTGTTTCTTATAGATAGTATCGCTAGAGCTTTAGGATATAAGATAAGATTGTTTCCTATAGGCAATATGCGCACGTATACAAAGTTTCCCTAAGACCCTGTTAAAAAACTACTAAAATAGCTAAGAAGACAACTTTAAGCTTAACCTTATTCTTACAGGGAATGCAGAAGTGTATACTTTTAGTTAAGAATATACTGTTCAACTTTTATAAAAATTGATTAATTTAAAAAAAAAAAAAAAAAAACAGAAAAAATTCTATTAGTAAAACTTAAGTTTGGTCTTTGCATTACATTTACAGGGCATTTGACAACTGGGCAGACTCAGTTGCTAGTTGCTACTAGTTTTTTAGTTAGCATTTCTGTTGATTTAGACTTCAAGCATTGAATTGGCTGCCTTTTGTTACTTTTTCTCTCTGCAATTCGTGTCAATGTCAGCATGATTTTTTGTATTTTATCTTATTATTTATAACTTTATTAAATTATTGTGATTGTTGTTTTTGTTGTTGTAAATGCACGTTGCAGGCTGCAGGCTGGCCAACAAACGAGTTTGCAGCCAGCACCAACAACAATAACAACAACAAGCCGATAAATATGCATAATAGCAATAAAAGCAACAACAATAACAACGGCTACAGCAAGCAGTGCAAGCAGTGAGCAAAAGACTTAAGCGACAAACTTGAAACCTGCAACAGGTGCACAAAAACCAATTAAAAACAACAGCAACAAAAAAGTAGTTAAAATGCTTTAAAGCTGTGCCAGCTACGATAAATGTATAACAAATGTAAATATTGTTGCTTTTGTTTTTTTTTCGTCGTGATTTCTGATAAGCCATCTTTTGCTTAACAACTACAACAACAACAGCAAAAACAAGAAGAAGAAGAGCCGAGGCGTCGGCTGCTGGCGCTGGCTTCTGCTTCTGCTTTGGTGTCCGGGCTTGGTTTACAGTTTCACTTGAGGCGCGTGAAAGTTGCGCTTTACAACAATAACAACAACAACAAAATATAAAAAAGACTACCTACACACACTTACACACAATTAAAAGACAAAGGGCCACAGCCACAGCCAAAGCCAAAGCTGAAGCTGAAGCCAAAACTTAAGCCGCAGCCGCAGCTAAAATGCAAGCAAAACAAAACAAAAAACAAAATCAAAACATAAACAACATAAACAAAACACACGGACTGCAATTACGCACTTTTTACTCGTATTATTGTTTAACTCTTTTTTTGTTTTTTAAACTTGCGCAAAGCATAAGCCGAAAAACATAGATACAAATATTTTAGGATGCAGCGCGTAAAGCACAAGCGCTGCAAATTAACCGCTACGAAAAAAAAAAAAAAACAAAAAACTATATTCAATACGAAATGCCGACACGAACCGCAACACGTCGCGGCTGAAGATCAACTGAAACGACAAGCCGAAGCCGAGCAGCACTAAGCCCGACGTTGGAGACTCCAATTTGGAGTACGGCACGAGTCGTGCACGAGCGCTTTCAAGCTTCGGCAAGCGGACGCTCGGCTGCGCTGCCCATTCACGACGTCGCAGCACGTACGATTGCAAAAAGCCACAGGCAAGAAAAAAAAACCGAATAAAATGCTTTTTTAAGCAAGGCGACGTTTTGATACCCTTGCAGACAAAGTGCTTGCATGCGAACAATTGCTGTTGTCAGATTTATATAAGATTGTATTGTTTAAGAATATTTAAAAACTTATCTCTTCTTTTAACATAGCATTTTGTTATTGTGGAATTGTGATAAGAATTGATTTCATTTTTTAATATGCCTTTCGAATCAAAAACACATTTTCGGTCTTGTACTCATTATTAATTAATAATAGATTAGTATAATTAATCAATAATATATTACTATTATTAATTAATAAATAATTAATAAATTCGGTCTGAAAAACAAATAAAATAAAAGGAATAAAATAAAATAAAATAAAAGGAAAAAAAGAAAAAAAATAAAATACTATCTTTTAGTTAGTATTTTATTTTTATTTCGTTTTATTTTATATGTTTTTCTAGTTAGTATGGTCAGGAATGATTAAGTCCAGACGATTGCTCACATTGTTTTAAAATATATAAATAAATAAATTAGGCTTTTAATAGCCGTTACATATTAAATTATTTATTTATTTATTTATTGAAAGTTAACAATGAATTATTAACCTACATGCCGATGAGCACTAGCTGCCAGGGCTATCAGCTCAAATTAAATTATAATATAGCAATACTTCAGAAAGAAAGTGTATAGAAATATTTACATTTACATGTAAGTTAAACGAATTGCCAAAGTCCGTTTTAATGTGAGGGGGCGGCGGGTTCCCGTCTTTGAATTGGCTGCAAGTAGGGCCCAAATTCCGGGCTGGCATTAAAGACAAAGCCAGCAATTGGATCCATCGAAGATCGAACCACGCGCTGCTCCGTTGAGCACAGAAAGTTCTAATTTGACCCACTTGGTAGCCGGCTCGCAAATGTGAAAACACAAATGTAGTAAGAGTGGCCGGGAGTCGGGAGTGCGCGACTAGCAGGTACGCTGTTTTGTTTCTCTTTCTGCATGCCTATTCATAATACACATCTGTAAGATGTATATCATATATACATGTACATACATATATATATTTTCTTTTAAAAATTTCTACCTGTCAGCCTAACCTATGATCTGCCATTACATTTCTTAATATAACAAAAACATAATACCCTACATTAAACATTTTTACTAGCTACAGGGTGTGGAAATGATTTGTATGCTTAGCTAGCACAGTTTGCATGGGGTATCTGCAATTACTTAGACATCTATCTATCTCGCTCTTAACCATTAAATGCAAAAGATAAAACATTTTCTTAATCAGTTTTCGACGAAAAACTTTTTATAGAGACTTTTGATAGCTGGTAAACAATATTTTTAGTTTTCAATTTTATGCTTCAAAGAAAGTTCTATGAATCAGCCCTATATATAATGCTATCTTATGCTGGTTGCTTATCAGATGAACATTACTTATGTAAACTTTGGTTAGCATACTTTTGGGCTGCTTGAATATAAAGGCTATGTTCCAGATATATTTTCTATATATGTAGGTCAGTATATTAGTCAGATAGACGAATGCAATACGAGTGTGTATATGCTCTATGTAGTTCATATATATAAATATAATATAATTTAATATTTAATCGGAGCTACATAGATCATCTACATACATATATAGTAGCTCATACGGTTATAATTCACATTTGCAAATGTATACATATGTTTGATTTCCAAATTAAGTTCTAGAAACGAAGACAGTTCGTATGGTCAGCTGAGAAGGTTGATGGATAGTACATTGATCTATAAGCTCCTAACACTTAAATGCAATTTAAGAGTATGTTATGATCCACTTAAGCTTTACACTTCGCATTATGCAGCCATTAAGGTACAGCTATCCCGCTCTAATATTCCCCTATTCACACACAAAGAGCTTAATTGAAATGTATAAAACCCAACTGGCAATCGTAACGCTTCCATTAAAATTCTTATAGATTCATAATATATTTATTTAACAATTGTAAGTTCTAAGCATAAACGGAGAAACTAAAGAAAATAATGAATGTCCGAGACTTATGCAAAACAAAAGACTATATAAAAACAAAAAAAAAAAAAACGAGACGAACATTTAAAATTTAGATTTGCGAATTCGAATTTTATACTTTTAACAGGGCATCTCACAGTCGGGTCACGCTGCCTTTCTTGATGCTAGCAAGAAGCTTAATAAATTTTTAGTTTCGTTTTGTATTGTTTTGTTTTTGTTGTTGTTGTTGTTTTGATCGATTACATTTAAAATAGGTTGTTTTTCATTTGTTGTTGTTGTTGTTGGTTTCTTCTTATTTTTTGTTGGTTCAATTGTCGGTTGGCCAACTGGCTGTCAGTTCGTTTGTCTGTCTGGCTCTAGGGGGCAGGTGTCCAGGTGTGAAGGTAGCTGCGCATGTGGCATCCACTTGCAATTTACAAACACTCGCACACACACACACACAGTCACACACACACACATACACATGCACACACAAATTACACCCGATTTTTCGATTCGGGTTTTTGCTTAACATTAAGAGTATAAAAATACATCGACTACTTCTTTTCCATCTTCTTCTTCTTGCGATTACAACAGCCAGCACGGGAGCGAGGGGTGGGGTAAGGTGCTGCAGCAAACGACAAAACTTGAAATACAATCCTAGCCATATAAATCAAAGATCGGTTGTGTGTGTGTGTGTGTGTGCTTGTGATCAGAAAAAAGGAGAACAGAAAGGCATAGAAAAAATTGATATATATATATGTAAACATATAGTATGCACGTGTGTGTATGTGTGTGGGAGAGAGTGTGTGTACTACTCCTAAAAGCCAGCGCGTTTTTATCGTGTTTATGCAATAGGCAACAATTAGAATTAGCTGATGATGATGATGATGACAACGGCGGCGGTTGCGGCGGCGGCTTCTGCAATCCTTTCCACAAGTCGGCTTTTAACCCTCCTGGCCGAAGTCCTCCGTGAATTTGCGCAGCTTAGTCAAGTCCTCCTCGTTGACCGTGGGTTTCGTGCGTGACAAGGACTTCAGCATGTCCCGCTACACACACGCACAGAATGAGAAGAAAGGTGAGTATGAGAATGTGTGGGGTTTGACATATAGTTTGGCGACTCACCATTGTTACTGGCGGTTCGAAGAGCTTGTCGCTGGGAACGTCCATCCAGTTCATTTCGACGCCGCCCGCATCGCCCGGCGAGCAGGGCACCAGCAGATCGTCGACGATCTGCTCCTTGTTGGTCGGACAGGGTCCGGAGACGCGCTTGAAGTGTGTGGCTGTTTGCACCTTCCTCACCGGCTCCATCAGAGCATCACGCACCACAATCGATATATCGGCGCCCGAGTAGCTGAAGTGTTGCAATAGGATGAGTTGATTGAGATTTTTGTGCTTGGGTCTTGGTGATAAGTCTTACCCTTCGGTCTTGCCGGCGAGCTCTTTGAGATCCTGCTCGGTGAGCACGTGCGTGGTGTTGCCCAAGTGTATTTTGAACATGACGAGGCGCGCATGCGCTTCCGGCAGCGGAATGTAGATGCGCTTCTCGAAACGCCTGCGAATGGCCGAATCGAGTACCCAGGGTATGTTGGTGGCACCCAGGACCAAAATGCCGTCGGTGTCGTTGCCCACGCCCTGCATTTGCACCAGAAACTCGGTCTTGATGCGGCGCACGCTGTCGTTCTCGTTGTCCGAACGGGCCGAGCACATGGAATCAATCTCGTCAATGAATATAATCGATGGCTTGTGCTGGCGGGCCAGCTCGAAGAGATTCTTCACCAGCTTCTCGGACTCGCCCAGCCATTTGGACATCAGATCGGAGCTAGATACTGAAAAGAATGTGGATCGATTCGCCTCGGTGGCAACCGCTTTGGCCAAATACGATTTGCCCGTTCCGGGCGGTCCGAACAGCAAGATGCCCTTCCAGGGTATACGCTTGCCGGTGAACAGCTGCGGAAACTTGATCGGCAAGATGACAGCTTCTTTGAGTGCCTCCTTGGCGGCGTCGAGGCCAGCCACGTCGGACCACTGCACGTGCGGCTTCTCAATTACAATGGCACCCTCCAGTTTGCTTTGCAGCTTCTTTTTCTCGGGATCATCGCCGTCCTCGTCATCGCTGTCGCTCTTTTTGTCCTTGTCGTCCTTGGAGCTGCTCTCGCCGCCCTCCTTGATGGGTTTCTTCTTGCCCTTTTTCAGATACTCCTTCAGCTTCTCGGCCCGATCCAAGTACTGTAGGCATTTGGCTCGAATTGAATCCTTGGCCTTCTCGCCCTGTGCCTCATCTGCAAAATATTGCACAGGAGCTCAGTTTGTTGCTTCTCACATTCAACACCAAAAAAAAAGGGGGCGTGTTTCGTTTTGGCTTGCCGTCTACTCACATTTGATGGTATGGAGAAAATACTCGACGCCGTGCTCGTAGAGACGCAGCGCCTCGGCATAGTTCTTGTTGCGATCCTCCTCGGTGGCCTTTGTCACCAGATCGATGGCCTTCTGCAGTGTGGTGCCGGCTGCCATGGATGTGGTTCTGTTTCTGCTTCTGTGTCACTCCAACTGCTGCTGCTGCTGCTGCTGTTGCTGCAATGACGCCAATCAATGGGAGTTAGTTGCGAGTGACGTCACGAGGCTTAGAGACAGGCGTGGGCCAAACTTAATTCATCGATTTTATCGATCAACAGCGAAGCGAAGTGCAACACAAAATGCAAACTCGAGTCCTGCTTGCGAACATCCACAAAATATATGAAAAACTCTATTCCAAATTTTGTGTATGACTAATGCAGGCAGCGACAAAAACAAAGTGCATGACGAACGCGAAGGTGAAGAGGAGCGGGCGCTTGGTTTCTTTTTCTTTTTTTTTGTGTGTGCGGTATTTTGTTGCGCATTACTCACTTGTTTATTCGCTGATTTGTTTGTTGGGCCTGTTGTTTGTTGCAGGTTCGAAGTGCAGACCACTTTTGTTGCTGTCGTTAGTGCGGCACGCGCCAATTTAACAAAAAAAATAAATAAAGAATTGCGAGGAATTTAAACGGAATGACGACGTCGTCGTCAGTATCAATGGGAGTGTGTGTGTGGGAGCATGTGTGTGTGAGTAACCCAGTGTGGCGGCTGCTGATAACGTTATCGAAAGCACGCTGTGGTCGACCGATAGCTAAACCGCGAATTCAAACTTAAGCTGTGTTAAATCAATCGCTGACTGAATTCATTTACCACTAAACTATATTAAATGTTTAATTCACATTTAATCGAGCAGTACTTATATTAAGGTTGTAACTTGTGGCACAAGCGGCACTGTTTACTTTGTAGATTATAAATTGCGCAATGCAAACCTAACATGATTTCAACATTAACAGTGCGAACAATCGAAATCTGTCACACATATTAATTAGATTATGTGCGTTAATAAGCGTCTTATATACATATATTAGTCATATCAGATTTTACAGCTGCAAATAAGAACCGAACATTTGTTGTATTAAGCCAATTTTGTACAATGAAAAAACCCTAACACAAATTAAACTCTGTTAACGCAAAACTGAGAGGCAAGAGATGGTGCGCACGTTAACATTCTGTTGTTTCGCTTTCAAAGAAAATCTGCCCGCCCTCTGTCGGCATAATTTGTAACCCATAGCCAAGCGTTAAAAAAATGAAACTTGAAGCATAATTTTTTGGCGCAATATTTAAGAGGAAGATCTTAGTTAATTTAGTTAAGTGTCGTGTTACACTTTAAAGATATGGCTTAACAACTTACTGTGTAGCAATCGTGGAGGATATTTAAAAATATATACTATATTTAATAATTGATGACAGGTAAAATTGAATTATATTACTGGGATTAGTGTAAATTTTTGTTCAGCAGTTGCCAATAACGCTTTATTTTCATTCCTACTCTGTGCGTACGTTTAGCAATATCTGGACATTTGGTAAACTTACAATAAGAACAAATCATAGCACAAATCACAGCTCGTTGTTGTCTTTGTCGAATAGTCTGTCCCGCTTCAGTGTCCTCTACATTAGCATAACAGTGAAGCAGTTAAGCGACCAACACACACACATACATATACGAGACAATCGTCAAACGCTTTTCGGGAGAGTTATTTAAAGTGAATGCATGCGTCTCGCTCGCACCCGCATGGAGTAGATATGCAGGCGCAGCATACGGGATATTTTGGCCACGCCCTCGTTTGTGTGCTATGTTTATCCGCATGAAACTCGTTTCACCCCTACACACGCACACATGTGATACGTGTGTGTTGTGGACTCTCGCACACACGCATGCACAAGAGCGATTTGTAACTGCTTATGTGTGTGTCTCTGAGAGCACATATGTATGTGCAAGTGTATGTGTGTGAACGCCCGTTTATGTATTGCGGGACTCACAGGACTCGCGCATGCATGTGACAGCCTTCTCACACGCACACACAGGACTTCGCTATATACTTCAGTGGGCATGTGTGTGAGCACATACACACACACGCACGGGTTCGGGTGTGTTCTGTGCAACTGCTCGGGCAACTGTTAACTAATTACAAAAAGGCAAATGAAAGTTTCTTCGTTTTGTTTTGCGTCAATTAAAAACAGCAACACATGCGAGCAGGGGGCGGAGAAATTGTACAGCGCACACATACATACATACATATGTATGTACGTACGTGCATACATAGATAAACTAAATAGATTACGTGTACATACAAATTAATTTACAGTTGCTATTGAAATTCCGTGCGTATTCTCGTTAATTCCATTGTGTCTGTTCGTTCTTCTACGTTCCTTTATGCACAGTTGATTACGACTGAAAGTGTTCACAGTAGAGCTTCTTTAATCTTCAATCTTCTATCTTTTGTCGTGTGTCTTTTGTCTTGCATCGTGTTCTTTGCGCTTGCAACCTCTTCAGTTGGCGCTTTCTTTATTTCTGCACTTTCACTTTTCGCCGCTTCGTCTTTTGCTCGGCCTCCTTCCCAGATTCTCAGATTTAGAACAATTCTTGCATTTTTATTTTACAGTAACAGTTTTTTCTTTCTGCCTCACACCCCTTCCTTTGCCTTGGCTCCAGCACACTTACATATGTATGTATGAATGTATTTAAAATAAGGCAGCAGCGCACGTTAAGCAAAGCCAGTGAGAGCGAGGGAGAGGGAAAATATGTAATAAAGGCGTGGGAAAAAGTCAGTGACGAAAAGAAAAAGAAAAAAATAAAAATGTAAAACGCATCGCATTTGCCGGCTGCCAACTACAGCGCGCTTCATGCAATAGAAGCCGCTTGCAAATATAAAATAAAATGCGACGTAAAGATTATTCATGAATAAAATTATTATGCAATTTAAGAAATTACTTAAGACTATAAAACATATCCACTTACACATAGAAACAACTACAGCAGATTTAAAGTTTGTAGTATTAAAAAAAAAAAAAACATATAATATAAATATTACTTACTTTACATATTTTAACTATAAAGCATTTCCTGTACTTAGCAACTTTTTAGCATAATGTAAATCAACAACAGTTGGTCCTAACTAGATGAAAGGCGCTGTGTTTACCGGTCTAGGCGTCTTTAGCTCTAGCATGCAAAACTGTGGCGCATGGAGAACGCCTTTATAAGAGGCGTGGAATAAACTGAACAGTGAGAGGCGGTTGAGGGGGTTGGCAGGTGGTGGAGAAGGGGGCGGGCGTGTTGGAGCACAAAACATTTGCTGCTCGGTGTAAACTTGACTTTGAAATTTGCCTCATTTGCACTTGCTGCATTTACACCTGCCACGCAAAGGCAGAGGCAGCCAGCGTTGCCAGACTGCCAGACTGCCAGACTGCCGGGCTGCCAGCGCCCCCATTTCCAGTGAAAAGCCAGCGCTGCCACGCCCCGTGCCTCCCTCGCCCAGTACTTCGTGACGCTCTGCGACTTTTATTTACTTTTATTTCTATTTACATTTTATTTATTTTTTTAATTTAGTTAAATATGAAGAATACTTTTGGCACAATGAACGCAAGTGGCGCAAAAGGAAGAAGAAGCAAAAACTGGCGGTGGTGTTCAGACTTATGCTGGGGCAGATCTGTTGCATGCTTCTGGGCGCCACTGTGGCATTATAATGAAAAAAAAAAAACAAAACAAAACAAAAATGAAAACAAAATTTTAAATTAAAGTTCGCAGCGAATTAAAGATTGAAAGATAGAAAACTGGTTGGGCGAATGCGTAACTCGGCTTATTCCATAATACAAAATGAAAATTTCAATCAACTTGTTAATTCGCGGCATGTACGTGTGTGTGTGTGTGTGTGTGTGTGAGATATAATATACCGATAATCAGAAACCGGTTATCATGCAAATAATATGTTAATATATGTATATGTATATATGCATTTGGATATCAATCCCAAGTTGTTATATAATTACCGCGACGCATTAACAACTTCACCCTTCAAGCTGAGTTTCTAGGGTATTCCCTTAATGTAATAATTGTTAAGTTAGCTGCGGTTGCCTTCACATTTTGTATTTTGAATAATTGCAGTTTTTACAGTGATTGTTAACAGTCCAAAACATACATGAATATGTGTGAGTGTGCCTTGAAGTATGTACACATATGCATATGTATGTGTATGCTTTGTACATAACAGCATTAAGGTCAATGCTACTGAGGGGCTCACAACAACAGAAAAACAAATACACACTTTACAGTTAATATTAACATACATGTGTGTGCGTGTGTGTGTGTGAGTAGGTGTGTACCTATTTATGCATGTTTTTGCATAATGCACGTGCTTGCACTTTTACTTTGCACTTGCCACAAATTGTGTGCGCTTTTTTTTATTTTTTATTTGATATGCAAGAACGAAAAAAAGGGAAAATCTTTGCCGCGTCTGGGCCCAACACACAAAGGGGGCGTCTGTGAGTGTGTGTGTGTGTGTTTTGTGTCTGTGGCCCACTGAAGGTTACAAAGTCTCTTTAACCTAGAGACACCTCGGCAGCGTTGCCAGATTATCATAAGTGCAATGTTCGAGTAAATATGCCGTCGGCAATGAATGCTAACTGTAATACTTTTGTTGTCGCTTATACATATGGTTATTTTAACGAAATACACACAAAAATTCATATGTACATACATATGTACGCAATCAAAATAAATGATTTAAATTTGTGTTTCGTTGATGGTGCAGATGACGTTTAACCGTAAACGATTGCAGGAAAACTCCATCTACAAATATTAAAGCTATGTATAATATTTGCCTGCATACACACATATGTACATTCATACTGCATAGGATGTGAACCAAAAAACATACATATGTATGTATGTGCGTACAAGTATAGGCTAGTAAAAGCAACTGCTCATAAAGCAATGCAACAACAAGCCAATGATCGCACTAGCGCTCTCGCTCTCTCGTACGGCTACAAGTGCGAAATTTGCAATTCGCACAAGTAGAGCTAGAGAGGCAGAGTGGGAGAGAGAGCGCGTTAGTAATATGTATACTGACTGTAAATCATACTTGTCATTGTTGTTATTGCAGATGTTCATTGTTGTTGCTGCTGCGCCTGTGTCGACAGCTACTGAGAGAAAAGAGCATATGAGAGATAATAGAAGAAAGCTGAGCGCAACGAAATGCAAATGATTAGTAAACGCACTTGTGCACTCGCTTTCGTTTACAAGCCGAGTTAAAGTTGAAGAGTACGATAGAGTGGAAGAACACAAGGTATGTCATTACATTAAAGATTTGCTTAGTTATAAAGAGAGCGGAAGAACACAACAGCTTAAGAGCAATAGAAGAAAGGTGAGCGCAACGATATGCACGTGATTAGCAAACACACTTGCGCACTCGCTTTCACTAACAAGCAGAGTTCAAGCAGAAGAGTACGATAGAGTGGTTTGTCACTATTTAAGCCTTACATTAATGACATGCTTAGTTATTAAGAGAGCGGAAGAACACAAGAACACAAGAAGAAAGCTGAGCGCAACGATATGCAAGTGATTAGAGAACACACTTGCGCACTCGCTTTCACTTACAAGCAGAGTATTTGCCAAAGAGTACGATAGAGTGGAAGAGCGCTAGGTTTGTTATTATATAATTCTCGAATTTAAGATGTGCTTAAATAGTTATTAAATTAAAATCAATATACAGAGTGTGAGGCTAAGTACCGCCAAATTGTTTGCCGGCGATTAATCAACTGAAATGCTCGGGCCATAAATCATACTCGAAATTGTTGCTGCAGCGCCTGCGTCGACAGCTACTGACCCAAAGCCGAGCATCGCGGTTGCCGCAATTTCAGTTTGACGATGGGCACGAACTGAACGCGCGCGTAACCTTTGCCACTGCCTCGTTGCAAGCTCGTTGCCCCGACGCTCCGCGGCTCTACTTGCAACCCGATTTGCAGCTTAGCTTAGCGACGTGTCGTCCATGTTGTCCGCACTTGGTTCCTCCCCACTTTTCAGCCGTATTTTGACCAGCCCGACCCAGGCCCAGACCCAAACCCAGACCCGGACACGCACCCGGATACGGGTTCCTTCGCTGGACAGGGGTCACTTGCGGTATTAAATATTTTGAAGAGGGTCGCGCAACTCATTTTTAACTTGATTTATATGAAAGCAAACGCCGCATGCCGCACGCCGCTCTCAGCCATAAGATATGTACATATATATATATATCTATATATATATATATATATAGATACATATATATATGTGCGTGTTTGTGTGTGTATACTCGGACAGGGTTTTGTGGGCAACATGTGGCACGCCCAGCACTTGAGTTCATCAACGTCGCAAGTTGCTTTTTGCTGTTTGCTCTCTGGCTTTTCAATAGGGTTGTTACCATCTGGAACTCGGGGCTTGGGTTAATTCTTGGTCACTTTTGTTGCTAAATAAACTTCAGACTTGTTTGTATTACGCTCACCTGTGCAATGCATCTTTATTGCTGCTTTACTTTACTTTAATCATCTATTGGTACATAAATATATAGATATCTATATTATTTTCATGTCTGATATTGTATGAATAACATTTTAGTTTTCTTCTTCCTTCATTCTTCATCTTAACCGAATTTAATAATAACTAAAACATCATTCCTTAGTGAGTTTTTATATATTTTTTCAGATGTCTAAACAAAGTCTATAAGTATGAAGTTTACTATTCCACTAAGAAATCCACTAAGCCATCATTTATTGGCATACTATATATTAAGACCTTCCTAAAATCTTTCTCTGAAAAAAATATATTAGACTCTTTAGTCCTATACGATAATTAATCTGTCGAAAAAGCTAAGAAATATCGTTTGTGAACAATTTAATTGAAAAACGATTGAATTTTATACATGAAGTTTTCGTATACCTGACTATATATTATAAAGTTAAAAGCATATTAAACCGAAGAAAAGGCTTTTGACTTTAACTAATTTCGATAGTCCACATTTATTTTGGAGTTACGAAATATCTTTGCTAGCCAGCGATTAAAATGTTTAAATTACTAGAAAAAAAAACATCATTTGAGGCTTAAGACTAGGCATAAACTTAACTCTACAATGGTATATATATATACATGTATATAAGTGGAATCTTGAGTTGAGAATCTTTGTACAAAATTTGTATGGATGCTTATGAATGAAATGAATGTGGAACCAGATCGCAACGAATCAATTGCGAATCGAATTATTGAGTGGAGTGAATTTATTTTTCCTATTTTTGATTATGTTTTGCATTTATTACATTGCCAGAGTTTGTAAATTGTTATTTTTGGTGTTTTCACCTGGCTGGCAACAATTCACAATGTGTAATAGAAAAATCAAAGTACCGTTCGAGTGGGTCGAAAAGTGCGGCAAACATCATTTTTAACGGGTCATCGAAGCGTGCAACAAATGCCTCGCCAGCAGGCAACGCACAGCGACTGACAATCCTCTGGCCCTCATCCAGCAGCTCTATCGATTCCATTTCTATAAACCATTCGGGCAGGTGTTCCATACAATCCTCCCCCACCCCTACCCGTCCTCCTCCCCCTTTCCCACACTCACCTGGAGAAACGCACATCAATCTGCGCATAATGGCGACGGGATAATAGTGTTTGTTTTCAGTATGCAAAGGTATGCAAAATACACTCACAGTGTCTGCATACATAAGCACACACACACACACACACACACACACACACACTGCCTGTTCTACTCTTTCCGTATGTACCATAAGCTAGCTCTAGCGTCGAAAACATTTTCCTAATCAGAGCGGCTTAAGCGATGAATTTCTTTCAATATGCAGCTAAAAAACTTAGGATCCCGTGATGAAGCACATTCTATTTAATATAATATATAATATCGGTGAGTCAAATATGCATTTATATATTTTGCTTATATAATTCGAGTGGCTTTTTCTTTCTTTGATAAATCTTATTCCATTTAATATTTTATATAATATTACACAATTAATTAGTTATATTTCTTTATTTATTATTTATAAAATATCGGAAAATTAGACCGCAAAATATTTTTTAAAATGGTTCAGAATATTTTTATAGAAGAATTTTAACTGATCTTACAAGAAGTTTTATATTCATTTTTAACTATTATCACAAATCAGGCTGAACCACTTTTTAAACTAGTTTACTATATTAAAACAATTTCCTTGGCTAGTATCCGATTAATCAGGACTTATCCATTTCTTTATATATATAATTAGCATATAATATTTTATATTTCATGGCAAGCTCCTTTGAATCATATATATATAGCTTATCTATATAAACCGTGTTTATAAACTGTTTAACTAAACTAATTGATGAAATTGAATGTCTCATAGATTGATGATACGGTTTTTAAATGGTCTCAAATAGTAAGATTTTTAAAGAAGTTGAAAAATGTCTTCAAAATTCGCTACAATAAAATTCTCACGAATTTCCAAACGTAACTGTGGAAAACAATTTGCAAATGTTTAAAAGAATATTTTTGTTTGTACATTTCTAAACCTTCCAACTACTACTACTACTACTATTATAAATTTTTCAGCTTTAAATAAGCCTACATATAAGTATAAGTAGTACATATGGTAGTATATATAAGTAGTAAGTTAGATAACAAACAGAAATTTTATTTGAGTCATGAAGTTGAAATTGATCTTCAATATGAAAGCCGCGCAACGCCGCTTAACATACCTTAATAGACTCTTAAATAATTCCTATCTTTAATATAAAGCTCTATAGAGTGAGAGTATTTCGAATTTCGTTTAACTTGCGATTTTTTGGGTAACTACGCGGCGTATACGCGATGAAGGCAATCTGCTTGCTTGCTGGCGACTGCGACGCCGACTGCGACGCTGCTTTTGTATATTTTATGCGTGATTGTTATTGTTTGCAGTTTGTTGGAATAACGGAATTTTGAGTTAACCGTTGCGGCTCATGTGCCAGCGACTGCCAAACAAATTTCGGCCTCAATTATGGAGTGCACACACACACACACACATTTATATATATAAATATGTGTATATATGTACTCTCTGAACACACACACACACACACATAAAGGCACGCATAATATTTCTTATAAATAAGCGCGCGCCCATCTAATTTGCATAGCGTACGCAACGGACCGAAATTTCGGGGCAGATGTTTTTGCTCACGCCGAATCTTAACCCGAACTCGAACCCGAACCTGAGCCCGAACTCGAACCCGAACTGTTGGTCGAGTGTGCGTCGCACCCTACCTGTGTGTGCCCCCAGGTGTGGCAGCAGAGCTCAACTGCGCTGCCAGCAAAGCGACCCCTGTGGGCGGGCAAGCGCAACTGTCAGCTGCAAGTGCCAGTTGATTTCATATGTCAAATCTGACAGACGTCACAGTTCTGATTAGTCAGGAGCTGCTCTCCAGTGCGTAGATGGGGGGAACGAGAATTAGAAATAAAACTCAAGTCGAAAGCAGTTCCAAATTACTGGGAATGAGAAAACATTTTTATAAAGATTAATTTGATATAAGACTAAATTTATAACTGGAGTCTAAACGATCCACACAATATCGATTATACCTATAATATAAAATATATGTATATAAAGAAAGAATCTACGATAAAAGTTAAACCTACTGAATTTGATATGCAAACAATTTGTATAATATATATATTTGATACTAGTTTCTGTCTGTGTAGAAGTCTTCTAACTGAAATTAATTAGTCTAAAACTATTAAATTAGGTTCTCGTTTCTTTTGCTTTAATTCTAATCCTAATATATATCCCACTACCTGACTCCGAATGATCTTTTATTACATATGAAAATGAAATCATTTAAACTGAAAATATTTGTCAAAATTATTTTTTTTTATTGGAACTGTTTTATTATTCTTCAAGATGTTAAGACAATTTTATGCTTTGTCATTGTGCTTATACTAAGGCTATATATATTATTTACAATATTGCCTATTTTTATAGAAGTTTTAGTTAGGATTCTAGGTTTTGTTTCTTTAAGTTATCCTTACATTAAAAACTTCTATATTAAAACTTTTTTTTTTATATATTTACAAAAGACATTTATATTGAGTTTAACATATATGTATATTATATATGTATATATATATTCGTACATTTACTGGCTTAAAATATGTTATCAAGAACTTCCCATTAAGTGTCGAATATATAAAAACTTTTGCAAAAGAATATCTTGTATTTTTACTACTTTAATAAAAAACGAGAGTCCTCATCAAAAATAATGGAGTTATGATTATATCACTAATAAATAAAATATATATTTGATATTCCACAAATATTTTGGATTGTTTTTCAGTTCTAATGGAAACAAAAATACAATTTCGTTGCTTTTTTTTTCTTTTTTATTGAAATTAGAAAACTAAGACTTCTAATAAAAATAAAACATTTAGCATAAATATAAAAATTAGTATAAATGTAAATATATAATTTATATTCTTGAAATATTTTGGATTGTTTCTTATTTTTGATAGTAACAAAAATACAATTTCGATGCTTCTTTTCTCTTTTCCAATCATTAAAATAGATAAACTAAGATTCGTAATTTAAAGAAAATACCATTTAGTATAATTAAAATACATATTTCTAGCTACGCTATTGATGGGTAATCGCAAGTAGATTTTTAGTTATGTTTGATTTCTGGCATTTTGCTGATTCGCTTGGTCCTGCAGGACGTGCGGGCGAGCGAGCTATGTATACGCTTTCTCTCTCGCTCGCTGTCTCCTTTTATCTCGCTCTTAGTATACATATATGTGTGTGCTGTCTGGCTGTGTGTTTGTGTGTGTTCATATGTGGGTGTGTGTCCTGGCTGGCAATGGCAATGGCTGCTGCCTGTGCTGCTGCCCAGGATACACACGAGAGGACGCGAGGACGATGCCAATACATATATGAGCAGAGCCTTGTACACGAGTGAGGGTTGTATATACATGTGTGCCATGTACGCCCCTGTGCGTGTGTGTGTGTGTGTGTGTGTGTGTGTGTGTGTGTATAATTGAGTATCAGTTTTGTGTCTGTGCGAGGACGAAGGCAGCGACGATGGCGACGACTGCGACTGAAGGCAGCCAAAGTTTTATTAATGTGGGTGGCGTTCGTCCGGATGAGGTTGCCTTTTGTTGATTTTCCTTCACGGGGGATGGGGCCATGTGTATGTGTGTGTGTGTGTGTGTGAGGGGGGGGGGGGGGTTGCGTAGCAAAGAGCCGTAGCCAACGGCTCCTTTGGTGGCTCCACTCGCGCATTGTCTCATTTATCATGTGCACACACACGTCCTGGACAGAATGAGATTTAGAGAGGGAGAGATGTAGCGAGAGAGCGAGCGAGAGAGATGGAGATGAAGATGGAGATGGAGAGAGAAAGCGTGGGGTGGGGCGTGGGCAGGGGTTGGTAAATGTTATCAGTGCCATTTGCAAAACCCAAGTGGAACTCACGCGCTGCCTCCAAACCGATTGCCAACATCAATATGTGTGTATGTGTGTATGTGTGTGCGTGTGAGTGTGTGTGTGTACATATGTGTGTGACTGCTGCAGGTGAGGTTTGAGTTTGGCTCTGCAAAAGTTTATTTTTTCAATTTGCGTGTGGATGGCAGCTTTGCCTTCAGCTTCATTTGTGTGTGTGTGTGTGTGAGCAAATGTGTGTGTGTGGGCTAATGTATTTGCGTACTAGTTGGATTAGGGTTGCTGTTGAGTACATTTATTTGAGCGCTGCTGTTCGCTGCCGCAGTCGCTGTCGCAGTCAGCGGCGCAGTCGGCGTCGCTGCCAGCATTGGGTCGGACAGCGTCCATATCAATCATTTTCATGGCTTGGCACCTTTTAAGGTGCTAAACGAGCGGGCGGGCTGACAAAAAAAAAATATATCCTTGCCAACTATCGATATCTGCTTTCACATTATCGATAGTTAGTCGATAGATGCAAGCTTAAGGTTTCCATAGCTTATTTACTTTAATCTAATGTTGTAATTGTAGGAATTTAAAAATACTACTTATCGATAAATGCCGATAAGTTTTCGATAGCTGTTGGATGTAACTTATCGATTGATAAATCAAATAACTAACAAAAGCGATCGTCAAGTTATACTCCCACTTAAAATTGAGCTTCTCATAGACAGCTGAACGAACATAATAAGCAGTTATCGATAATGCATTTTGTAATGAAGCTATTAAATTCGTCAAAAAATGATCAATTTGCTATGCTTGGAGTAATTTGCTGTACAACTCGATAGCTAATCAATATGCTTCGTATACAAAAACTGAAAATAAATTAAATTATAGGTCATACTAATTATCGATAGTTATCGATACATACGCGTTTTAACAATCAGCAAAAATTGACATTTTCTTATTAATAATTAAAAACTTTTGGAATATAAAACTAATTAGTTGTCGACGAGTTATCGAAAACAGGAAGTAAACTGGCATTCATTGCTGTTATCGATAAGTTATCAGTTTTAGTTAGACATTCGAGTCAAGTAGCAAGAAATCGACTGGTATACAAAAAATTCTCTTAGTAATTTTTTTTTGTAAGCTCGGATGCACGTGTTGCACAATGGCTGCAGCATGTTGCAAGGTAAATGAGGAATTGCGCATATGTGAAATGCTTTTATATAATCGCAAATAATTTATTTACATGCTGCTGCAACAACAACAAAATCACGTGGTGGGTGGTGCGTGCGCCGATTGGACGCCATTGTGGCAATATTTGTTGCTGCCACATGTGGCACACACACACACACACATGCATATTTGCCTGCGATAATTTCAAATAAATGGCGACTAGTTTTGGGGCGACCAACGGCTGCAATCCAACAACTTGCCACACACACACACACACACACACACAAACACACACACACACAGACACACATAGATGCGGAGGCAGCGCCCTGTGGCGCATTCATAGCGCATATGCGGGTTTTCGGATGCGGATGCGGATGCAAATGCAGATTTGGCCTCGTTCGCGCTTCGTTGTTTGGCTTAACAAGTGGAAGGGGATTTGCAATGCAGCCCCCTTCCTATTCTACACACACTCACACACACTCACACACACTCACACACACACACACACACATACACACACACGCATACAGCTCAAACTATTGTACAAGTTAGTTTCGGCAATTTATGGTTAGAAATTTTGCATATGGACCGCCTCAAAGCGTCGCCAGCCCCCAAATCCAGCTCCACGTTCCTCGTTAGCGAAATTTTTGGTGGCTTTCAAGTGCAGGAGCCAAAGGAGTGCCAGCAGCAGCAGCAGCAGCAGCAGCAACTAGCAGCAGAAGCAGCAGCAGCAGCAGCAGCAGCGTTAATGCCGCTTTTAATTGGCGCACACAAACAGTGGCCGCCCCATCGGCGAAGCGAGTGGCAGAAGGGAAGGGGAGGGGGATGGAGATGTGGGATAGGGGGTGGCTGTTTGAGCATGTGTGGTAATTTAACTGTTAGCTGCGTCGCTGGCGACCAAAGTTTATGGCTAAGTACGAGTACGAGCAGCAGCATAAAACAGCCAGAGTTCTGCCTTCAACCAAAAAGGGGTTTCCACTTCAAAAGGGGGGTGGCAGAAGGCAGGGGGTTACGACTGGGAGCGTGGCAGATTTTCAAGTATATAGACGACGGCGTTGCCACGTTATGTGCACACGTTGCTTAGGATGCCGTCGTCCTCCACGTTGTTGTAGATGTAGCTCCTCCTAATTGCAAAGCCGCAGCCCGTTCGCCAGCTCCCAATTGTGGCTAGCGAGCTGTGCACGTGTGTGTGTGTGTGTGTGTGCGAGAGGGGCGTGTGGTGTGCGACTTTGTGTGTGTTCAATAATGCATGCCTCGCAGTTGAGAAGCAAGCAATACTCACACACTTACGCAAGCCGCATTGGGTGTGGTTTTTGCTCAACACAATTATCGATTTATCGATATATATCGAAGTTTTATAGAATCTATCAATTACTCTATACATTATTTGGGGCTATTCTGCATTGATTAATTGTTATGCATTTTTGAAGCAAATTTATCGATTAATCGGTATTTGTACACGTATCAGATTGATAAAGAATTCCGTTTATCAGAAACTACTGCTATGAAGATAGTGTTAGACAATAAGAAAGTTGAGAAGTTGTCAATCCCTCATCTCTATTTAATTTTAACAAAATTATTAATTTATCGATAACACATTTTCGTTCAGACAATGACCAATCGGTAAATTAAGAACGCCTTTTGTTATGAGTGAACGAAATTATAATGTTATGTAGCTTATAATGTTATCGATATTCGATTGCATTTGATATGTTGTACTATGGTAAAAAAAAAAAACGATTTTACAGCATTAAGCCTTAACATTTTACACATTTGTCTGTCATTTTATTCTAGAGTTTCATACTCATAATTTATGGGGCTTGCTTTATGGGAAATACGTTAGCTGAGTTATCGATAGCAAGAGTTTTGAGTGTAACAAATCAAAAATTTTAAATGCTGATTGAAGTTTATTTATTTGTTAAATATTAACGTATTCTCAACGTTACTAAATGAAATTTGGCGCTGCATATGTTATCGATGATTATG
Organism: Drosophila pseudotalamancana; assembly: GCA_037075185.1. Taxonomy (NCBI): domain Eukaryota; kingdom Metazoa; phylum Arthropoda; class Insecta; order Diptera; family Drosophilidae; genus Drosophila; species Drosophila pseudotalamancana. Next base: position 218,560 of record JBAMCK010000366.1, on the reverse strand, counting down.
CTTATCGTTGGTAAATCGAATTGCATGCTCGCTTTCCATCTTTACCATCAACTGCAGCTACCTGAGCATTACGAAATAGGTGTCAAAGTCAGTTGAGCTTGTCATTGAGTTGGCCCCTTTAATAGAGATGTCAGCTCTCGGATGAGGCTGCCGCGCGCACTGATAACGATAACAATAAGGATAACGATAACGCTAACGCTAACGTTAACGATAACAGTGCAAATTGTGAATTGGCATGCGAGGATTGCGCGAATGTTTGCCGTATTTTGGTGTGAAATTGAAATTTCACAACGCTGACATTTATTGACAAAGCCCTGATTAATGATAAGCATCTTCTCTGGCGCATCCTTGCCGGCGCGCACAAAAGGATGCGCCTCGCACATGAGTGAGCGAGCGCGTAAAGGAGTAGCTCGTTACAATTTTGACATAAATCAAATAGCAGCAGCAGCAACAGCAGCAGTAGCAGTAGCAGCAGCAGTGGCAGCATCATCAGAGGCATGTTCAGCCATCCATTCTGGCAGGCGGGCAGGCAGGCAGGCAGGCAGGCATTCAGTCAAGGACCGGCGTACCACACACGCATATCCTTTGGCCCAAAAGTTCGCATTCAAATGCGCGTGTGCAGCATTATGGAAGGAACCACGAAGCATCTATTGACAGTTGGGTGTCATGTTTAGCCGAGCTTGTTATCCCATTTTGGCAACACTGCGATTTATGGATTTCGCAACCGAACCACGAACGGGCGGTACACACACACACTCACACACACACAACACATATTTGGTTATAGATAGATCGACATTGAATAGATACAATGCGCATTTTGCATTCCTTTTTTTTTTTTTTTTTGTTGTTTTGTTTTATGAGATTTGTGTGTCAAATTTCCATTAGGCATTTGTGCTTCCCATTTACCCCTTTACCTCTTTACCCTCCCTCCCTCCTGCCTTCTTTTTTTTTTTTTTATTTGGGACATGCAAATGTCAGTCGCACTGATTGCACGAAGGGTTAACAGTCAGGGTAACCCAATCCTTTCTCTATATATGGTTTTTTTTCCTGGCTGTTGCAATTTTTTTTTTTCCTTTCGGTTCCTGTTGTTTTCCACCTCCCCCCACCCCCTGGCGGGAATAGTCCTTATGCTGGCAGACATTTATTTTATTTTTTTTGTGTTTGATAATTTATTATTTTGTAAGCATTGAAATGTGATTTTTTGTATTTCAATGCCAGCGCGTTGTTAAAATCGAACAATGAAAGTTGATTTACATACCGAAACGATTGCCAGAGCGAAAACTGCTTTGAGTGCGGCTTGTTATACCCTATCGAAAGAGTTGCCCAGCTATAATAAGCTGTCTGTTACACATTCTCCTATCTGTCACATAAATATATCAAATGTATAAATATAGCTATATATATGTGTATATATGAGTAATCAATTTTCTTTCAATTTAGACGAGGTTTTCAGATCAGCCATCAAATTGTATTCCATAAACTTGACAAAATTTCTGCTCATGGCTAAAGGACATTTATGTATACATATTTAAGACAGCCAAATCGTGGCATTATAGCATATAGCTGATATAGGAACAGTCGTGTAAAAACTTGTTGCTATTTCAACCTTATTTTAAAAAAAATTAAACACTTTTTCAACTAATTAAGAATGTCTATATGATATACCTCTCTATGTATATGACTTCTTTTCAAATTGATCTTGTTTTATCTGTAATAATAAATTTACTATATATGATTTCTGATATCATATGATCAGATGTTTGTTTACAGAGTATTTCAGCTTCGGCTTTAGCTTCTGCTCTCTTGTTGTTGTTGTTACCCTTTAGCACACCCATGGACTCACTCTGCCTCTCTCTCTCCTTCTCAACCCCCTCTCTCTCTCGCACTTTCGGTGCCCGACAGGACGTGCCGCTGTGTGGTGTTTTTACGGTCATGTCACGGGGCAGGGGGTAGGGGGCAGGGGGCAGGGGTTAACACGACTTGGCAGGGCCAATATTTATTGACAGTGCATACGCACACACATATATATGTGACACATATATAGAAAGTCTGGCAGATGAGCGAATCGGTGCGATTTTTATGCGTCACCATTCGCACTTGATTAGAATTATTGATTGCGTATCCAAATTGCCAGCTATCTATTCAGATTTCAATTGCAATCTGTACCTGTATCTCTGAATCTCTGTATCTGTATCTGTATCTGTGGCTGTATCTGACTGTCGAAGTAATTTGAATTTGTAACGCATTCACGCTTTCATTTTGATCAAATCTGAATGCTGAGCATCTGAAGACAATTTCGCCTCGTTGGGCATCAATCGAAATTTATTGATGGGTTTTTTTTTCTTTTCGATTTTTAATTATTTAAATTTTTTGATTAAGTTTCCTTAAAGGAAGTCAAGTAAGTCAATCACATTTGCTAAGCTTCGATAATGAAATACTGCACCTAATATTTCGATTCTACATGGGTGTTATGGTACTATATTATATCCAATTATGATCCATACCGAGCTCAACATGATCAAATATTATAGATTCATTTGATTCATAGTTGGTGCACAAGTCTTGAACATACGATTCCATTTAGTTACTCGTATTGCTCAGAAATATGTATATAAATATATATAAACTAATATACCCTGCTTGGCCAATTTCAAAGTGTCTACAGGTTACAAAGTGAGAAAATAAATTCATTTCAATACAATTCTTCCTTCTGTTAACTCATCATTAGAAAACGTAGTTCAACGATTTTTTATTTGCTTATAGAATTTAATTTTGATCGAATTTGTAACTAATTTATTTCTTTATTTCCGTTTGCGTGAAGTACCGAAACTTTGGTCAAGTGTTTTGCTTGTTCTTGACATTTAGACGCGGAGCGAAGTGCGTAAATCGATCATCGAGCGGAACAAGTCAAAACTGCAACTGTAATTCCGTAATATCCGCAAATATTGGGAGCAGTCGAAAAGGGGTTGCAGCAGGGCAATAACAACCCGCAAGCCGTTCAAATGAAGAGCAGCCAGGACAATCACTGTTGTCCTGTTTGTCAGTTGCGAAGAAATGTTAATAAGAACCCTCGGCAAATGGTGCGGCGACCCATTGCGATCCCGACTCGACCCTAGAGCTAACCCGATCCCGACCCGAACCCCCTTTCGACTGACTGATGAGGCGCAGTTGTTGTCTGTGTGTGTTGTTTGCATATGAATGCGCCGTTTGTTGCAAGTATCTCTCGGCTGCTCTGGATGCGGCTCTCGAATTTTGATTGTGAATATGCGGATTAAGGTATTTGCGCACGTATAATTAATTGAACCGCACGGCGCTACCGTTGCACGTTGCACGTTGCACGCTGCACGCTGCACGTGTCTACGTGTCTGCGCGCTCTGAAAAGGTTGCAACTCCCTGCCTGGCTGCCACACACACACACACACACACACACACACACACACACACAGACACGCACAGACACACAATTTTTGCGGTTGGGCCGCACTGCGGGAGATGTGCATCAGCCTTAGCCAATCTCCCAGCCAGCTGATAAATTTGCATGGCAATGCAAATATCTGCGCAACTGAGCGTTAAGAATGCGACATTCTGCTTTATTAGCCGCTACCCGGCATCCGGCATCCGGTACAGCCAGACCTCGTTTCAGCTAGATGCCAAGTCACGCACGTATCTGCGAGATACATTTTAATGAGTAGCCTAATGTTGGGCTTCACCGCATATTGAAGCTGGCGCATTGAGAGCGAGCTACCGGTGAAAAGTATCTTCAGCTCTACCGGGCGCTGAGAAACCAATTGGGATCAGAGAACTTTACAGATAGGCCTATTTAGATATTTTAAGAGGTAGCAAGAGCTCCACCGGGGGTTGAGAAAGCAACTGTGATCGGAGAACTATATAGATAGTCCTATTTAGATATTTAAAGAGGTAGCAGCAGAAGTACCTTAGCCTCTATCTTGCAAACGAAACATAACTATCAAGATTATCGGACCTCTACTACTACTAAAAGTACAACAGCAAAAACTGACATAAGTACTAGAGACATGGTTACAAAAACCACGAATGAAATGGGTACCGTTCGACTGCCTCGAGAACTATCAATGAGGCTATCGTTAGGACTACCAATAAGGCTACCTTTAGGACTATCTGGAGTTTTACCAATAAGGCTATAGAGGCTACCAACAAAGAGGAGAATACAAAAGGAAGTAACAAATCGACTACCCAGAGATGTTAGAAGAAACAAGCTAGACATCCATCAATTGATCAAATTTAACATCCGCACAAATTAGCGAATTATTTACTAGTCAAAACCGCTCTGAAAAGAACCTTTTATGGAACTACTAATAAGACTTCCATAGGGAGTAGGGAAAAAAGAAAGACTTTATAATGAAGAGCAATTGATATTAAGATTATTTTAAAAACAGATTTGGGCTAGTATTATTTACTTTTATAAAAGTAGTCCAACTTCTTCGAGAATAAGTCTTAAAAGTTTTCGCAATCTTGTTTTATAATCCTCTTTTCCTTTCTGGTTAAGCCCAAATAATTCGGTTAGTAGAGTTTCCTTAGCTACACCTGCACCTAGAAGGGGAGTACGAAAGAAGAAGAAGCAAACACTGCTACCCGGTCTTTAAGCCAACGACTTCGGATAGTTGCGAGCAACTAAGTAATAATTGCAGGCTGCACTTTAGACTAACTTTATTCACTCATGAATAATAAAAATGTTGACAGACTTGTGAGGCGAAAGAGTGAGACAGAGCGGGAGTGTGGGAGGGAGTGAGAATCAATTGATTTATGCACTATGGCACTTGATCAATAAGCCAAACAACAGCTCAGTAAGGACGAAGGACGCAGAGCGAAGGACTCGCAAAGTCACGTTGAGATTTATTGCCTTAAACATTTGGAGAGCTAAAAAGGTATCCAAGGGAGAAAATAAATAAAAAGTAGGGCTTGAGGGCTGGCTGAGTGCATAAATGCTAACGAACTAACTAACTCAGCTAACTCTCAACGTGTATGTGTGTGTGTGAACAGGAGTGTGTGCTTATGTGTGTGTGTGTGTGTGTGTGTGTCGCTGCATATAAACGTCGTCCTCAATCACATGTCATGGCGCACGCTTTGCGGTGTTTCATTTTTGTGCGGTTTGCTTCTCTTTCGGGGCCAGTCACATGCAAATACAAGTGAAGTGGAGACCCATGTACTTAATGCAGACACACACACACACACACACAAACACACACACACACTTACACACACAGAGGCACACATGCAGAGAGACAGACAGAGGCAAGTCATGTGCTCTGCGATGAATAGTATTGCTCTTTTGTCCTAGTTGGATGCTTGCTAACCGCAACAGCATTCACCAGACCAGCTGAGCACCGGCAAAGGGTGGTGTAGTGAGGAGGGAGTGGGGGGTGCTGTTGGGGGACTGATACACTAAGGATGGCTGTCGCTGGCACTCAGGCAGCCCAAAGCCCAGACGCTGCCACCTGGACAAGGAGCAGCCTTTTGCTTGCCATCAAAGCACTTCACATGGTCCACAGACAGACAGAGACGGCAAGCGAAAGAGTGAAAGAGAGGGAGAGTGACAGAGTGACAGAGTGATAGAGTGAGAGAGTGAGTGTGTGTGCTGCACAGCATGTGAGTTAGACAAAGAAAGTTAAGGAGAGAAAAAGGACTCGAAAGATAAAACGTGGACAAATTGGGGAGTTGGGCGCTTGCTCGGCCAAGCGAGGCTCCACACAATACACACACACACACACAAACACATGGGGACAACTTTTGAGTGCCAGACAACGGTGTGTGGGGGCGGGGGGTTTGGCAGGTGGGCGTAGGTTGGGGGCAGCAGTAAATTGAGTGGGCGAGGAATTTAAATTTCAACATGACTGCTGCCATTGCCGACAACATGGCGCGCGCTGGGCGATGGCCACACACACACATACACACACAAGCACACACATACACAAACATACACACATACACCTATGCACACATATGTGAAAGTCATGTGTGTGCGGAGGCGGGTGGTGCAAGCGTTGGGTCTGCGGGTGGGTTTTGGCATTTGCTGTCACACACACACACATGGGGATTATGTGCGTGTGTGTGAGTTTGAATGGCTCTACTTTCATAGCAAGTATCCAGTGAAGCGTTAGGACGCTGGCTTCTCGGCAGCCATGATGTCTTTTGTGGCCATCAGCAGCATTCATCCTCTTTGGGGATGTTTCAACTCCCACAACCCCCTCCCCCGCCCCATATTCTTCCTCAACTCTCTCTCTCTCTCTCTCACCCCCACCCCTAGTGGCACACACATTTCAGCTGCCGGGGGAGCTGCTTCCGCTGCTCGGTGATGGGCAATGTCGATAGGTGAATGTTTTTTTTTTCCCTTTTGGTTCTTATATTTTTTTTTTTTTGTCTTGAACCCGACTTTCCTTTTGCTTCCGTTTTATTTTGGCCATGTGTGTAGGACGATGGATCAGGGGGATGGGGGTGTGATTAAGTTGGCTGCTTTGGGGGTGGCGTTTGCTCAGCCTCGATATGCCAAAAATGTAACTCGAAATTGATTGCATTGTTTTGTAGCGGCTGCCACTGCCACTGCCACTGGCACTGCCACAGCTTGTGGCACAGCTTCTGCCACTGGTGGCACACAGAGAGTTCATTTTATTTATTACCGCCGGGCACTTGCAACACATTTTCCAAATGCCACACAGTCAAAGGGGATGCGATTGGGTACACCGCTCCAAGTACTGGAGGCGCCTCTTAGCCAACTATTTTCACTCTTTGTGTGGCTTCAAACACATTCCGAGCGCTCGCAAATATTTCGGATTAGTGCCGAAAACTATGCGTAATCATTCCAAATTTCTTGTTACTCTTTTAGATATTTATATTTGGCTTACGTATAGGTTAAAATTTTCTTGCCGTAAGAGCTGTCGATGTGCAGGCAAGCGGGCAGGAATTAGAGGCAATGATTGATAAAAGAATTTGAAATAGATTGCTAGTTTTCCACTCAATGCTACTCTCATAGTAATTAAAAGTAGAAGAAGAGATTGAGACATTTAATTAGTTTTAGAAGGAAACTCTTACTGGGAAAATATAAAGCTGGAATTTACAATACAGTTGCTGGAATACGTGACGGGCAGAAGAAGGCGTGGCCGAGACGATCTAACCCTATACATCTGTCTGTCCGCATGTATGAAAGCGTCGATCTCAGCATCTTTAAAAGCTAGCGGCTTGAAATTTGATATGTAGCTTCTAATTTAACACGCGCAGATCAAGTTTACTTTCGATAGTCGATAACTCCTTCCATTTGTTTGTTATCGATAGTACAATGTAGTTTTTCTAGCATATCTCGCTAAACTCTAGTATATATAATTTGGAATGTTTCTTCAATCAATCAGTCAATCAAACCATCAGTATTTGAGCAAACAAAGCAAAGTTGTCTTTTATCAAAAGCTGGTATCGCTGTTGCATTCACTCATCGGTCAGTCTGTCAATCAATCAATCAGTATATACAGTTGATTAATTTAGAAACCAAGCAATCTGTGCAAATGACGTAACAATAAATGTCCGTTTGCCTAATAGCCGGAGAGTCTTTCTACACAGAAAGTTTTCATTTGAGAGAGTTGAAAAATTTGATAAAAATCTTATATACAAAAAATTTCTTTGTACAGATTCGTAAAGAATATAGACTGATAAGTAATGGACATAATGCCATCGCCCCGTTTGCTGCGCGACTTCGTGGTGCTCTCGATCCAGTGCCTCTTGTGCCTCTTTGAATGCGGATTCCTGGTGGTCGCCCTCCTAATGATCCTCCTAATGGGCGGAGAGCCGTGCAAACTGAAGTTCATTCGCCTGTATCTCAGCTAGGACAGAATCGATTAGAAGAAGCAAACAGCAAACAAACTAGATCCGATATTTACAAAGCTGTGATCGAACCGCAATCTAATGTTGAAACTATTTGCAAATCCTACTTTCATACAAGAGAGTTTTGTTTGTTGTTCAATAAATTTATTGCTTCGGTGGGGGTCGCCGATATCTAACGGTATTCGCAGCACCAATCCCCCACCCCCACCCCCTCTGAATTGAAGCGTTTGGCTTTTGACTAATGTGGCCCCTCGCAGACCCTAGCCTATCCCATCTCCCATTCCGGCTCTTATCGAGTCGCACTCCCTAATCCAAGCATTCAAATCGAATGGAAGACATAAAATTCTGGACAGGGTTTTGGTCTCGGATGCGAATGTTGCTCCTCCAACCAGCCTCAACTCCTACTCATGATAATAATGATAACAACAATGTTGTTTGACTCGCTTGGCAACAAGACTACCCAATAGCAGCACAGGTGATAATACCCTTTAAACTGGGGCTCATGCGCTTCCCTAGACATTTTGCCTTGCTCACAAGTTATAGGATATAGGGTATACATGAAATGATATATAAAAATATATATATTTGTAAGTTGACTAAATCTACCGTGTAGGCAGATACCCTGTAAACATGCAGAAATAGTCTGTGATCTAGGTATGATTTACCTAATCTCTCGAATCTGACTTCTGTTTTAGATATATGTCTAACATTTGGTCACTTATCACTTTTGTTACGTCAAAAGCTAGAAGAAGAATGACAAACAGTAAAGTATCCAGTGCTAGCAAATTATACAGGGTATAACTACTTGAAGAGCGAGAGCAAAGTTGATGAACTAGCGGGAATTTTCCAATAGTCCAGTTTGGCTTAATATGGATTTAATCTTAATTAATGTTGCTTACACTGAGTGAAATTAATTGTTTACAAAATACTTAAATAATTATAATTTTTAAATATAATTTTAGATTGTTGCATTATTTGAATAGATTAATATAACAGCTAAGTCTTAATTTATAAAGACAGATAATAGCTAAAACTTGAATTTATCTAAGTCTTGCATGTTAAATAATTTATTTACAGTTAAAAAAAAACCTATATGAAATGATTATAAATATCTTTTAACTGTAATATAAATATATGCAAAATATTGCCTTTGCTAGAGTATTAAATTATAGTTAATAATTTATTTTAAATTTTATCATTACGTGAATAAAGAGACATAATAGTTAAAACTTGAATTTATCTAAGTCTTGCATGTTAAATAATTTATTTACAGTTAAAAAACCCTATGTGAAATGATTATAAATATCTTTTAACTGTAATATAAACCAACATATATGCAAAATGTTGCCTTTGATAGAGTATTAATACTGTTGCTTTCTAGCTGTGAATTTTGTAATAAGTGCTATAAGCTGGCCCTTATGGCTTGGCTGGGTGGTGTGAATGGGTGGGTTGGCTGGCTTGGGTGGTTTGGGTGGGTGGTGTTTTTTTGTTGGCAAGCTGAAAGTAAAAACACATCAATTGGCATGTGCATGGATGGAAATGACACCAGAGAATTGTGCAAAAATGTTATCTTTGGCTTCCGCACCAAGTCCTTTGGATTTACAGTGTTTGCTGACGTCCTCTGCTGCTGCTGCTGCTGCTGCTGCTGGTGCTTCTTCTTCATCTAGTGCTTCAAGCGTAACAATAACGGCAGCAACAACAACAACAACAACAACAGCAGCATTGGCGCAAAAAAGAAGAAGCTGCACGGAACCCATTTTAAATAACAGGCAAGGAGGGTGTGCAAAATGTGCCCTGGACCCTTGCCACGCCTCCCCGCCCACCCGCCTAACAATGCAAAAGTGCCATAAGATAACTCGACAGGCGGCGCAGACACAAACACACACACACCCGCACACACACACACACATTTTTACTCGCCATATAGAAAATTGGCAGTTGGATAAGCGAAAAAACCAATTCACGAATACTTTGCATATATAATATATTCAAAATTTACTGGGGCGCTGCCCAGGCAGCAAAAAAAAAAAAACAAGAAACGAAAAAAAGTATTCGCACCACCCACTGGCAGGCAAACCACCCACAAAACCACCCAACTGGGCGACTCTGTTGTGGCACACGCGTTAAAGGTAAACATCCTTTTCAGATGCTAAACATCGAGGACGCAGGTCAAATGGCACTGCGAAACGCTTTTGGCGATTGACAAGGGGTGGCAGGTGGGGTTACATGTTGTCGGAGTGCAGGGTGGGGGGTGGGGGGTGGTTTGCAAAAGGGGGCTGAAGCTGGCGGCAGTTGATGCTAGGATCGATAGATGTGCAAATTTTTGTTGTATTTTGGCACAAGCAACATTTGCGAGCAGTGAAAAAAAAAACATAAATGGATTACAAACACACACACACACATACATACATGCATGCATATACACACACATATAATTCTTAAGCCTTATAGACAAGGATTAAAATATGCAATATTTGTGCGTCTGCTGGTGGTTCAAGGGCCAATAAATAGATAATATTTATCATATAGCTTCAACATATACATATATATTCTTTTAAGATATATATCGCATCGATCCCATATTAGATTTTAACTATTTAATTTCTGGATTAACGTCTTATTCATAACTAAAAGTTCATAACTTTATCTTTTGAAAGTTTTTACAATTTTTATAATCAAAATTAAAACATTAATAACAGTTTTATTGTTTGCAATATAATTATTTTATTATAGCCTACAAAAATGTATATTAATTTGCTTATTTTTATTTTTTTTCTTCTAATTTTTAATATGCCTAATTAATTGTTTATTCAAGTCAAGTGAAAATCTCAAAAGTTTATCACGTCAACAATTTTCTTCATTGTAGACACAAAACTGGAAAAAAAATGTTGACCACAAAATATTTGAAGTAAATGTTGTTTCGAAATTTTATTTGGAATCTGAAAAATTTTAAATTTAAAACATGGAAATAATGTTAAGATATAGAAACTATTAAGCAGAAAACCAAATGAGAAAATGAAGAAGTTGAAGTGAAAACAGAGCTAGAGGGTATCCTGCAGTCGGGCATACAGCATGCACAGCAGTGACACTTGTTAAGTCATTAGCTTTAAATTTAAATATAAATAATTTATAAATTGGATAATTTTAATACAAAAATATTTATGAAAACCTTTGGAGTGCGTGTTTTGCAAAGCACTTGCACAGCGCCATCTATCGTACGCGCCGCGAAGTGTGAATGTGGCCAAGCAACTGGAATAAGGGTGGGGGAGTGGTTGGGGTATGGGGTCGGCTGCGATACTCTTCTGTTTCTGCTGCTTATTTGCGCTTTGGCATACTTTTTTTTTTTTATTGTTTGTTGTTGTTTTTTTTTGCACGCTGCTGCGAAATTCGCTTATGATAAAAAATGTTTATATCCTTGTCAGCAAGGGTGAGGGGTGGGGGGCGGGGGTGGCTGTTGGAAGTGGGGGACGCATCAGTAAACTTGACAGTTGATGTGCAAATGGGGTGTGGCGGAGGCGGTGGCGGGGCGGGGCATGTGTGTGTGTGTGTGTGTGGGTGTTAGGGGGTTGGTTAAATGGCTGATAGCGAAAATAAAAGTAACACACAGGCGCACACACACATGCACACACGCAGTCAGACCGAGGCAAAGCTGTGCCACACTTGCCGCTGGCCGAAATTGGGCGTCATGTGTTGTTGTTGTTGTTGTTGTTGTTGTTGTTGTTATTGTTGGCACATTTGGTTGCGTGCGCTGAGCGGAAAATAAAAAATGATGATCCACTCACAGCCCGGCTCTCGGCCCCCATGTGTAACGCACCGTTGCGCCGCTTCCTGTGTGGCAAGCATATCAACCCCCACCTCCCCATCAGCCACTCGCCATGCTTTTCTCTTTTATTTTGTGTGCTGTTGTTGCTTATTACCGTTAGCGCAGCTTTGGTCCATGCCTCGTCTGCCACGAATTCATCGAATAACCGTAGGCTTTTTACCATTTTGTTGAACGGCATCGGAAGTCTCAACAGTAGCGTCCTAAACAGTGTGTATATATTAATGTATGTGTGTGTGTGTGTGTGTGTGTGTGCGCCGACGACTCTTGGTAAGCAAGTGAAGTGTAAAGAGCTCTTTCCTTTATTGGTTTTGTATTTTATTATCACATTTCGTTTATTCCTGCGCTTTACGCCATGTAACTGTCTTACGCTCTATGTGTGTGAGTGTGTGTGTGTGTGTGTGTGTGTGTCGCGTCCATCTATATACACACACATACACTTTTTATCATATATCGTAGATATGTATGTATATATATCGCATAAAGTCGTGCGACTGGCATTTTTGATGGCATCCTTGGAGCGCTCTAGGCTTTGATGACACTTTTGCTAACCCACACACACACACACACACAGACACACACACAGCCACCCTCTCTGCTACGTTTACGGGCCATATGGGACTTTGATATGACAACGCAAATATCCGTTATGGGCCGACAGGCACGCACAGACTCGAATCCCCGGCTCGATATATGCAAGGGTGGGGGCAAAGTTGGACTACGTACGTAGGTGGTTTTTTGGGTGGTTGGGTGGTTAGGTGGTTCGGTTGTTGGGTGGTCTGGTTGGCTTAGCTGTTGCCGGGTTACGTCCGTGCGCACATCCCAAGCAGATCTTTCAAAATGATTTGCCAAATGCGACTTCACCCACATCCAGTTAAACATCCACTCCATTTGCATCCGAATGCCCCCAACCCCCATCCTCCAAGCCGCCCAGCCTCCCAGCCCCCAACCCCGCCTTCGGGGCAGGCTCATATGAATTCACTTAGTTGTATTAATGTTGCATGTAGGTATTCCCGAGTGTCATTGGACATGACAAGTCCCTTAGATTGATGCAGAATTAATCAAGGCCTTGTTCCTGCAGCAAGTAGAATATGATCCGAGTTTTTATAATTGGGTCTCGCTTACCCACTTGAGTAGTTCGAATAAGTACTGACATTTTGATTATCTTTCGTATCGATGTTGGCAGTTAAATCTATTGATCTTAACTTTTCTGTTTTATGATGATGATTCTTATTTTTATTTGAAATTTATTTATAATTATTAAAGAAAATGTTTCTGATATTTATTATTATATTGCAAATATATATTTCTTATAAGTATGCATTGATTATTTATGATGGTTTTATTAGTAATTCATAATGCACATTAATTGCATTTTATATTCATTAGAAATCTTTTAATTGTCTATATTAAGAGAACTTTACCCCTACCCAATACTTATTTATATACTTGATTAACTCAAGTATCTAATTATAATTATTATTAGAATTATCGACTGCAAATTCTCACAAATTATTGAATTATGTTATCGATTGTCGATAGTCCAGTGACACGCAGCGCTATGGATATAAGAATTTGTTGGCATATAGAAAATTTTTTAATCAGATTCAAGAAATATCAACAAAAATTTAAATGGAAGAAAAAACTGTCCCTTTTAATGAGTAAAAATTGTCCTTGAAGCTGGCAGCTAAGGCACAGGATATCTAATAGTCAATCATTTCTGTGACTTAGTTAATGCTGTATTATATCAACATTTACAGCTACAATACTAGATTTTACAGTTAAAAGTCGTGTGTCAATTTGTACAATTTTATGAACTAAGCGAAAACTGCTGAAAGAATTTTCCTTGCAAATAATTCCGAAATTAAAGATGGGGCATGACTTTGTCCTTATAGTAATGTGCATAGAATCTTACAGCAAGAGTTTCCACATTCGGAAATATACATTCACCAAATGGAGGCGCCTCCCGAATGCGAAACCTCGCATCTGCATTTCGACAAATGCAACGCAACATTTTTGGCGCTTTTAATTACTCAATTTAGAAGCGCCAGATGGGATGTGGGGTGGGGCGAGGGGGAGGGGGTAGCGAAAGCTATATAGAATAGTTAGATGTATGTAATAGGTATACATATATGCGTATGTGCAAATGTATGTATGCATGTGTCTGTACTGAGAGATTCATGCAAGCCTTTAAAGCGGGGTCTGGGGGTTGCGTCTTCCTTAGTTAAATGACTTGTGGACGTTGCGAATGTGTGTTTGAGTATGTGTGTGTTCGTGAGTGTGTGTAGGTGTGTGTGATTGTGTGTGTGTGTGAGTTTAATTTACACAAATGGCTCAAGAAGTTGTTGCCACGAAATTGTTTGGCCCTCCGCTCGGCACCAACTATTGTGATTTGCCACCCTCTGCCACTCACACATGCACACACACACACACACACACACATATACAGTCGCGCTCGCATACACAATGAAATTAAAACAAATCCTTTCGTTCCATATTAATGGTCGCCATCTTTGCAGCAAATGACATTCGAAAACATTTATTGCGCTACACACACTCGCAAGCTCGCACACACGCACACACACACTCTCGCGGGGACACATACTCACATGGCTGCTCGGCTGAGCTGCTCGTTCGGCTCGTCTCACATATGACCAACCCATTGCAACCACCCAATACAGCCGCCCACCCAACTGGCTGGAGGACAAGGGCCGGGCAAATGCCAACCCCCGTCCAATTCCCAGCGCCATTATAAGGCAGCACATGTGTGTTTGTATGTGTGAATGTGTGTGTGCGGGTATGGGTGTGGGTGTGGGTGTGGGTGTTCATTTGGTATGTAGTAAGCCCTACAGGACACATTCCTCACCCAAGTCGAAAGGGGTGAGCCTTTAGCTTCCTGCCCGGCTCCCGTTCGCGCACAGAACAAAAGGCAACACATACACATACACATACACACACACACACACACACGCGCACACACATGGGCTTCTGTTTGCGAGTGCGTGTGTGGGTGTGAAGACCATGTACAGTTATTTCACTTTACATTATTTACCATTTCGCCAAACGACAACACATTCTACATCCATTTCCACTCCCCCACCGAAAAATATCATCCTGAGCGCCGCGCTGCGTAAAACTTTCATTTAGTTTTCTAATTACTTTTTTAATCAAGAAACCAAAATATCTGGCAACCCTTTCAGCCATATCCAGTCGGAACTCAATAAATTTCCAAGTTAATAACAATTTGTGGAGCTCTGTTTTATATCATTTAGGAGCTTTGTTTTGTATCTTTGTTTTGTATCTATATCTATATCTATATCTATATCTATATCTATATCTATATCTATATCTATATCTATATCTATATCTATATCTATATCTATATATCTATATCTATATCTATATATCTATATCTATATCTATATCTATATCTATATCTATATCTATATCTATATCTATATCTATATCTATATCTATATCTATATCTATATCTATATCTATATCTATATCTATATCTATATCTATATCTATATCTATATCTATATCTATATCTATATCTATATCTATATCTATATCTATATCTATATCTATATCTATATCTATATCTATATCTATATCTATATCTATATCTATATCTATATCTATATCTATATCTATATCTATATCTATATCTATATCTATATCTATATCTATATCTATATCTATATCTATATCTATATCTATATCTATATCTATATCTATATCTATATCTATATCTATATCTATATCTATATCTATATCTATATCTATATCTATATCTATATCTATATTCTCTGCCCATTCTCTGCTTCTTTTCATTCATAACCTTTTGTTTGTTTTGTTTTCTGTGACTGTACTTTGCCTAAGCAATCCAATCTCCATCTATGCGGGTCTTCGCTTTTCTGTTGATTCATTTTGTTGGGTCTGGCGTGCAGGGTCCGGTTGCTGCCTTCTTTTGGGGATTTGGAAGGTAGGCGGCTGGGTCCAGCTCTGGCGGCCATTTTGAATAAGCATTTACCGTGCAAACGGGTGCTCCAGTGTGTGTGTGTGACTGTGTGTGTGTGTGGAGTCGTTAACATGGCCAGCGCTGGGTTAAATTAAGTGTTGGTCCTTGCGTCTGGCTTGTAAGTAACTGCCTGCCAAGGCTCCAACACCCCCCCCCCCTCTCACCCTCTCTCCTCCTTCGACTCTTAGCCAACTGTCGCGTCTGGCCAACCCCCTTTTTGGAGCATTTGGCTGTGCTGTCATGGCCATGCACCCCCAAGTCTTGGCCAGTTCAATTCCCTGGCCGGCTGTCAGTCAACGCGTGGCTGCCCCGTGGCCAGGAAAGGGGCTACGAAGAGCAGGAAGAGGGGAGGGGGGAAAGTGGAGGTGAAGCCAGAGCCTGGCAACTTTCGCATTCGATTCGTTGTTGCCGTCGACGTTGATAGTTATTGAGTTGCCGGAGGCAGAGCGCAAGTATTTCCAATTTCGACTCCCAAACCCCACTTCCCCCCTCCACCCACTCTCCTACCCTTTGGAGGTCCTTTACCGCCCGACAGGAAGGAAGGCAGCTGGGCAAATGTAATGTCAATTTGCTTAAAATTGAAATGATTCAAGGGCGAATTTGAGCGTCGAGTGGCAAGTGGCGAGTGGCGAGTGGCGTCTGCCGCGTTATTTCTGGCCAGGACGCAGGACACAGCCAGCAGGACACAGCAAGGAGGACGCAGGACGCAGGACACGGGCTGACAGTGCCGTGTATTTATTGTTACCGCTTTTTGCGGTCGCGCAAAACTTTTTGCTGCTATTTGGACGGAAGTGTTGCACAGCCATAGGGAAAACGTGGAGTGGGGAAGGGGGGAGGGTTGTCGGGTGGGTTAGAGGTAGTGGCTGCCACATTGAACGTGCCCCTGATCCGTCGGGCTGACGTAAAATATTTATTACTTATCCCCAGCAGCGGACGCTAGGCCATGTCCGTGACGCTTTCGGCCAAAGTCGTTGGCCATGCCGCACACCAAGGGTAAAATATGAACTTCCCCCTACCAATCGAACCCCTTGACCCCACCCCGCAACCCCTTGCGCGCTGCCCCCAGCATGCGACAGGATGTGTCCTTCCCCCTTAGCCTAGACGAGTTGTTTATGCGTCTGAGACTTCGATGGGGCAGGCGGCTTCTGTTTGCTGATTCAGCATTTTGTCTCGTCCACCATTTTGTTTTGGACAGCTGACCACTGTGAACGCCATTGCTGCCAGGTGTGGGGTTGCCAGAAAGGTAAACAGTTGGGTAATTATTGATTTCTTGCGCCACAATGAAATTCCTGTATATTTTGGATGAGGCATTTGGCATAAATTAGAAAGACGGCTGAGCTGGATTGCTGGAGGTCGGAGGCTGGAGACTGGGTTGACCCATCACTCAATTCTATTCAAGGGGTTCACGGCTTTAAAAATGCCTACCAAGCGGCCTACATTTACAGTTATAGAAGCTATTTAATAGGTTGATGTGAAAGGTCAAGAAAGGCCGCAGCTGAAGTGCATTTATTTCACTTATTGTGGATGTATAAAGCAATAAATGGAATTTGATTTTCTACATAGGTAGAGATGGAGATGTAGGTATATAAGACTTAAAGTAAATATTTACAAAGGTCGTACTTCAAAATTGTGCTGTAGATAGCGCTAGTTTTGACAATAGAACAATAAGTATTTCGATCTATTAGAAAGCTATCGCAATTTTTAATGAGGAATTTGCTTATTAAATTAAAAAAACAGAAATTATTTAAATTGAAGTTTTCCATTTTCCATTATCGATATGTATTTCGATTAGTTAGTTATTACCGACTCCATTGCGCATAGACTATTGAAAATTAGTTTAAGTTTATGGATTTATTTCAGTGCTTCAGTTGCTGCAACTAAAATCTGTTTCTATAGATTTTTTAATAGGATTACTTATAAATGCATAAATGCATGATTTTTACTCGTAATAAGGGGATTTAGAAGCTTACTTATATATTTACATATATGTACTTAGCTTTCTTTTCTTATTTAATTACAACTGAGAATTAATTTATGATACATAAAAGACGAAAAACTTAAGCAAATATTACGGTATCCATCTAGACTGTTTCGACGGTGAAACTATAGATATATTATGAAAATAGATCCCTTAATTACTTTTAGGGCTTAAAACTCTTTTGCTGCTTGAGTTTCAGGATCACATCCTTGCTCCACATCTTCAGCGTGTGTGTGTGTGTGTGTGTGTGTGGTTGCTTAAGCTGAAGCTAAGGTCTCAGATGAAAGGGTTGAATGTGGAAGACTAAAGGAGGAAGGGGGTGGGGAGAAAGGGGCGTGTCGGTTGACATGGGGACATGGCCCAAGCGTTTGCTGTGTGTCGCATTAAGCCCAAAGCGTGTGTTCAAAATAAACAAAATGAATGTTCAAATGTCGCGGGCAGACCACAAGCTGTCACAGGCGTTTCCCTCTGCCACATTCGACCCATACATGTGCACTTACACACATATGCATATGCGAGTGTGTGCGAGTGTGCGAGTTTGTGCATGTTTATGTGGCAGAACTTTGCGCAGACAGACAGACAGAACGAGATTCAGGGACAGACGTGTGTACTACACTCATATATGCTACATGCCCAGCAGCAACAGCAACAAGCGTGAGACTGGAAGATACCCTGTAGATACAGTCGAGCAATCTGCACATCGATAATTATCGATTTAACACAAACTTTCTCTGCTTCAGCAATATTGACTCTCTGTTTATTTCTCTTTGTTACTGATATACATATATATATTATCATTATACCCACTTGCAACTATTTTCACTGGGTATTGCAACAACAATAACAAAGCTTTGACGCAAACTTCCAAAAGTAGAAAAGCAAAACGTAATGGAACGGCAGAGCGCGAAGGATGGGGTGCATGTGTGTGTGTGTGTGTGTGTGTGTGGCAGTGGGCAACAACGTTAGTAACTATGAGCGAACCGTTAGCCGCCCAGCCACGCCCACCGTCCTCCGGTTACCGGCTCAAGCCTTTTGTTGTCTGCAGTAAAATTTTCCATGCTTTGGCGCTACGTGCGTGTGTGTGTGTGTGTGTGTGGTGTGCATGCGTGTGTGTGAGTTCCAAAGTTTAATTCAAATCACAAAAACACACACACACACACACACACACTCGCATGCAAATGAAAATTCAGCGAGTGTGTGTGAAAAGTTTGAAATTCGTGCGGTGGCAAACCGACTGCGTCCTCCATGCGAAAATAAAGGTCTAAAATCCTTTTCGGAACCCCATTCATGTGGGCCCCCACTCCCACTTTCACTCCCATCCTCTTCCCCACACCCCATCCCAGTTCCCATATTCTATATGTGTATATATACATATATATACCTGTCTCTTTCTCGCTGAATGCTATGTACTCGGGGCACACACACACACACACTCACGCATCTCATACAGCATCTGCGAAAACTAAAATAAAATAAAACACTGGAGGAAACTGACGAAGAACATGTAGAAGACGATGAAGAAGAAGAATTTCTAACTAACTTGTGAAATTTTTGTAATTTGAAAATCTCTTCGGCTTCAGCTTCAGCTTCAGCATCGTCTTTGTCTTCTTCTTGTTTTCATTTTCTTTGTCATTTTACAACCCAAGATCCTGTTTGCTCTCAAATATTTTAGCTTAGGTATTAAATTTAATTGGTTTGGGAGCTGCTTTTGATAGCTTTTCTATAGATTAATGATGTGCTACTTAATAGTAGGTGAAGGGTCGTATGCTGAATTACACAATGGGAACTATTGCGGGTTAATATTTTAAATGCTTAACAACTCAATTATGTTTATCTTTTAACTGAAGTATTTGATATCTATTTGTATTTGCAATTAGAGTGAAGGAAGTGTCAATGATAATTGAAAAACACTTTGACTTCGAACAAAGGCTAATCAAACTCTGGAATTTTCCTTTCATTTATATATAGAAAGTTTGATCATTTTATCTCTTAAAATATTATATTTGCTATCGATAACAAGTAAACGAAAATAGTTATCGATATTTCAATACAAGCTCGATATGCACGTGCCATAGGAGATCCTATATCTTAAATTTTAAGTCTCCAGCTCTTATGGATGCTGAGATCGAAGAGTTCATATATGCGGTAAGACGGACAGACAGGGCTAAAACCTATCGGCTGTTGATACATAAATATTTTAGTTTCTTTACTATTAATTTGTTCATATTTTCGACTGGAATTTAATTAAAATAAGTTAAAAAATTATTTCAATTGAGAAGTCAAAAAATTGCTGTCAAAGTTAGCTTTTACATATTAAAATCTGACAGATATGTAAAAATCAGCACTCATCAATCAATCAAACAACAGAAACAGGACTTATAAATCTTTAGCACACTATCTCCACTATTTAGATATATGTATATCTATGGAAGTACATGCATATGTGTTACAGATTTTAGATGCAGGTAATTTAGATGAAGTTGTGGATGAAACTCTGGCTTTGTGTTTTGTTTGGATTTCGATTTGGATTGCTGTGTGAGGGAGGAGGATGGGTAGGCTGATGGGCTTGAAAACTCTGGTCGCACTGGTCGTTAGGCAAACGAATCTTCGGGCAGCAGCAACTATATCGCACGAATTCGGATGCCGAAGCTTCGTTGTCCTGGCAGCTGAAGCAGCCGCGAGCGCTCGCAGACGCCGCAGCCTTTTACTGAAAAACTTTCAGCCTGACATGTGCAGCTGTCCCTCCAACCCCCTGCCCCTTCCCACATCCTGCTCCACCACCCATTCTACAACCCCCCACCCCCATTCCTCATCCCTTATCCCTTATCCCTTATCCCAGCTACCGCACACATCGCAAGCCATGCCACATACCCATTGCCAAACCCATTTCCATTCTCAGGCTCAATCCCAAACCGAAACCCAAAGAACGAGCCACATACGATGTGTATATACAGCGAACCATATATATGTGTATATACATATATAAACACATACTATATAGATGTATGTATGTATGTGTGTGTGTGTGTGTACATGTGTATACATATTTATCGACTTTGTGAGCTCGTGAAAACATCAAGTGAACGGAAGCAAAGTGGAGATGTGGAGTGGAGCTCTGCCAAGTGGTTTGAGTAGCAGCCAACGGACGACAACGACGAGGACATCAAATGCTGGCAAAAGGAGGCATAGGGGGTGGGGAGGATGGGAGGATTGGAAGATGGGGTTCCAGATGTAGGGATGCCAAGTCGAAAGACTCGCTGGCTGGCTGGGCGAGCGTGGTCGTTGTTGTCGTTGTTGTTGTTGTTGTTGTGCGCACCAATGTGTTATGGAAAATGTTCCATTAGTACTGATGAGACGACATGGACGAGGCACGAGTGCAAGGAAGAGGACCAGAGAACGCGCACAAAAACGAAGAACGAAGCACGGAGCACGGAGCACGGAGCATGGAGAACGAAGCAACTCGGACGACAAGAAGTTTCGGTCTGCATCCGGCACTTGTACGCCTCACCCCCTTCACTGTATCTACCCATTGCCCACCCATCTGTCTACCCTTAACCATATATCCAATCCTTTTCCAATACACATTTCCATTCCCGCTGCACTGGCACACATGCCAAATGCATTGACAGGCGACTTCTTGAGCTCCACAGCAAGTCGACGGGACTCCATTTGTTGCTTTAACAATTGGGTAGTTACTGATCTGAAACTTGACTTGTAGCAAGTCCTGAATAATTCTCACCTCACTTTTCCGTATGCCCTATTTGTGAAACTCAGTTCTAGCTTTATTTTGCTTTTGCAGCTTACACTCATTGGAAAGGAAACCTTTTTTAATGAATATTCAAAAAGTCTAACAGGTGTACTCAAATAGATATCGTAAGCCCAGCTTGTTCCTCATTCTAGTTATGTAGACATAAAAATGTTAAATACAGATATTTCGCATCTCAGACTTTTTAATTAATAGTTTCCAGAAATTCCATTAATAATCTTACCGAATTAAAACATTCTGAAGTTTCTTTAGCATAAAGACTTTGAATTAAGAGAAATACGTTACATTGACTTCACTTTTTTTGTCATATGCCAAAGTTAGTACAAGCAAGTCTTACTTTTTACATTTTATAGATAATTTTTACGTACTTTGTCAAGAGGTTGGATAAAACTTCTTATAGTTAATATGACTACTATTTTAGGGCTAGGAACTCGATTTGATCCACTTATTCCTAAAATCTGACTACTTGGATATATTTGGGTGTCTCGAGATGTTCTCCAGATAGCCTGGTTGTATCCATAACGGAAGGCTAAACATACGAGCTTTAGTTTTCGTTGTAGTTTACTTTAGCATCCTTTCTGAGCAAATCCCTTTTTAATTCAGTCATGATTTGCCATTGTTTGCTATTAACATTGGCTCCGAGGCCCGCGGCGGGTGGGTTGCAAGGCGTATCCCTGATGAGGATTTCGAGGACTTAAGATGCCCTGTCGCCCTCTCCAGCCCGCCTGCCTCCACCCATGGCCCCACTCGAGTATGTGAATCCAGAACTGTAACTGAGACAGAAAACAAAAACAACAACTGTTACAGAAAGGCTTTAGTCGCATATCCCCAACAAGAACGAATTCATATGAAAATGCCCCGCAACTAAGCTCGAGCCTCAGTTGACATGTCATTCGTCTGTGTGCGTATGTGTGTATGTGTGTGTAAGTGTGTGTAAGTGTGTGTGTGTGTGCGAATATATGATTAAGTATCTATTTGTTTCAGTACCCTACGCAAAGGGCATTTCGGCTTGAACAAAACTCTTGAAGTGGAAATGAATTCGTCATAAATATTATATAAATATTGAACAGGGTATATACTTGTTGCAATTCCCTACACATGAGCATTAAATATCTATTTGAAGTTTCTTGCAGTACCCTACACTTAGGGCATTTCGATATGTGTCAAAACTGTGAAAGGTTTTTAGTGTGAATACCAGATGAAATTTCTATTTGCTGTTACATCGGAATAATAAGATTCTCAGAGAAAGTATATCTTTGTTGCAGTACCCTACACATAAGGCATTTCGATATATAAAGAACGAAAGTTGAAATTCGAAATTGAAATGAAAGACTTTAGCTTTGCAATCTAGCTTTCAGGCTCTTCTAGCTTCTAATTTCGATGTAGTTCTATTAATTTAAGCACCTTGTAGTGCAGGGTATCCAACTGCACACACACACACACACTTGCAGCCGCACATACATCAACAAGTCTGCTCAAAAATACAATTTACTTTTCTTGGGATTACAGTTTCCCTCTCGCTCACTCGCTACCGCTCGCTGTGCCCCTCTCTTTCGCTCCCATGCTCCTTCTTTGTGCCCGTCTTTTCTCTTCTTCTTCTACGCTACGCTTGTTTGCCATTCGCCTTGGCAAATAAAAGCTGCTCAGCGAAGGCTTTTAGGTGCAGAGGGATCGGAATAGGATGCTTTCTTAGGGGCTGTTGGCAAAGGAGGGGATGAGGAGGGGAGGGGTGGTTTCTTCTAGATAGGACCGCAAGCAGTTCAGTTAGCTGGGGCGGAAAGTTCTATAAGCTCTGTCAGTGGCATAGTTTCCGCATAAGCATCTGGCTGGGGATTATTATTTGCCATATTATAAGAAAACGGGTTTAGTTCAAATGTCAACAGCATTTATCATGCCCTATGCCATAGGTGAAGAAGCGCTCCGACTACCCGATACCTGAACGGGGTGTGGGGAAGGGGGAATGGGGAATGGGGAATGGAGGCAGGTATCACATACAGTTAGCAACTGAATGCCGAGCGTGCATAATCATATAAGACACCGTTATTTAAACAAACGAACGCTAAAGGATTGCCCAGATTATAGAGTTGTATTTAATAATCAAAGCAAACGAATGTGGGACACGTACGAAAGGATCATTCCCTGTTTCTTACTCCTTTAGAGTTAGTGAAACAATAAGAAAGAATTCCAGCTAGATTGGTAATTAAAAATGTCTCATATATCTCGATTACTTATGAGAGTATAAGACAGCTGTATTTATTTTAATTGTAGGACTCATCTGTCTCGATTACTTATTCTGGTCTGTGGGTTATCATTTGAAGAGTTTCTCAAAAATAATTCATCATAACTTTTTTTCAATACTTCCTTAAAAATCAATAATGTATACCTCTAAGAGAGAGGGAGAGACAAAGTGAAAGAATCAAGTTTCTAAAAAGTATTTAAAAAAATTGTTTTATTATATTTTTCAGTACAAAAGATAGATGTAAAACTTGATAAATAGATAGTTCAGATAATATAAACAGCTGACAGATAGATAAGCAGTTTATTATTGGTTACAAATAAAAAGAGCGAGACAGTCATATAAAGAGGTACTGAAATATGAAGCTTATATAATTTTCAAGTGAAAACCATCGTTAAGTACTTGATATATTTTAATTCTCAGGGCAATATTTTGTGCGCTCAACAAGAGCTTAAATAGCCGCAGGAGAGATGAGCGAAGCAGCGTGTAGCAGAGTGAGGGAGATGGCCTATGGGAATAGGCAAGGACCAATCGTCAGTCAGTCGCTCGGCCCGTGTCCTTCCTTCGATCATAATTCATGCCTCGCTAACTGTTGTAAGCAGTTAGTCAAATATTTTCATGTTTTGATCGTGTGCCCAGCCCACTCGGCTGACCGATGTCCTAATATATGTACACACAGACACA
The DNA here is from genome assembly GCA_037075185.1 of Drosophila pseudotalamancana. Classification (NCBI taxonomy): domain Eukaryota; kingdom Metazoa; phylum Arthropoda; class Insecta; order Diptera; family Drosophilidae; genus Drosophila; species Drosophila pseudotalamancana. The sequence goes on along the minus strand of JBAMCK010000366.1, from coordinate 194,204 downwards.
CAGACATAGGCACAGGCACAGGCACAGATACAGTTATAGCTGGCGTGTCCTTTGCAATTTGTTGGGTGAAGGGGCTGTCCGGCAGTTTTCCGCCATTAATTCGGTGATTTATGTTCTGTTTAATGTGAAAAATGCAATGTTTTTACCATAGAGATCACTCCCCGATGACGCAGCGACCTTCCCGGGGCCTGGTCACTAATCAAGTTGACCGCTGGCCAGACCCGAACTGAACCCAATGTCGAACCCGTGGACCCTGCGGAACCGGTACAAATTCATTAAACGGACAACGATCAGCGAAATTCAACAAACTGTTCGTGGAGGCAAAAGTTTATTTCAATTTGCATAGCAATTGCTTTGGACTGATTTGCTCAACGGGCAGGGGGTAGCAACCCCTAACTGAAGCTTGTTCCCATTGAATGCAGCTGCAAAGGCGGGGGGTTGCTGACCCTAACGGTCAGCAGCCCCTGTCTGAGCTCTGACTCTGTTATAAGCGTGATAATGATGATGGCTGACCTTTCGAGCTGGACCCTCTCCCACCCCAACCCCGTTTTGCGCTGTGCCAGCCGCACAAAATGGCCGCCGCTTGCGTCTCGAACGAGACGAACGACCTAACTTTTGACCAATGGTCAAGGCAGAGAGCACGCGCAGCACACGGCCAACGTCTTGGAGTGAAGATCTTGGACTAAATCGCATTATGCAGTCCATTGAGATGGCAGGCAGGGGGTCGTCCGACGCCTTAGTTACCCTATTCAGAGGGGTGGCTACTTCGGTGGTGGTCAGCGCTTGTCAACATTATTTCTCAATTAATTTTTCATTTTTCATAAAATTAACCCAGAATTTTGTGTCCAGTGACCTTCGCACTTGGCCATGTTCGCATGTTCACAGCATTACGAGTGGGTATGTGTGCGTGTGTGTGTGTGTCGTGTTGTGGCACGTGTTGGTCATTTGGTCATTTGGTCATTTGCTCTTTCAATTTACTTTAAGCAAACCGAACTGGTTTGCCAATTGCCTTTTGATTTGCTGTGCGTGTGTGCGAGTGTGTGTGTAGTTGTTGTTATTATTGCTGTTATTGCTGTTTCACTATTTTTATTGCATTTACTTTGCCGCCATTGAGGTGCGTCGTAAGCCGCAGTCAAGGCGAGTCCTTAAATGAAATTAAGTCCGTGCCGGCATGCGCTGCTTTGCCCAGGCAGGAAGTGATAGAATGAATGGCTGCCAGTCGTTGCACTAGATGTTCTACAGCCATCACACCCCCAACCACCAACCACCAACCCCCAACCCCCAACCCCCAACCCCCTTCCCATTCAGCACACCCACTTTGACAGCCAGCGACTGAATCAGCGGCAAAAGAAAAACAGAAGAGAAAAAACGCGCACACAGCGCGAGAGACGCAAAAAAAAGCGAGTAAGAATATTCGAAACGGCTTGTGCTCGACTGCGAGATACCCTAACAGCAACTTCAATGAAAACATTTGTATTCACATTATAAAACAGGGTATCAATAATACCTACCTTAGATCGAGCTTAGTCGATAGCAAGCAAACGAACAAGTTATCGATAATTCGAAGCAAAAGAGCGTCTGGTTAATGGATGTATATCCAAATATTCCCAGTCACAAACTCCTTAGAAGTTCATTCTGACTGTTTCCCATGTTATTGCAGTCGAGCATACCCGCTTTAGGCATTTTCAATGTGCTTAGGGTATAAAAAGTAAAAGAAATGCACAGACAGACTTCCTGTGGATTTTCCGGAATTTAATTTATTAAAACAACGAGCGACAAGTGCTTAAGCACAGCCCACAGACCAACCAGGCGAGACTGAGAGGCAGATAGAGAGGGAGACAGGTATAGAGGCTGTCGCAAGGATATGGCCTTTAAGTGATCATGATTAGGTGCAGGTCTCTATGAAGGATGTAGTTCCTAATGAACACTCCGTGTTGAGTGAAAAACTCTTTAAGTTGTAAATATCGATATATTTGCACATGTATCGAAAAAGCAATACGCTTATCGAAGTGGATTGATAGAAACAAATTTCTATTTAAAGGTTTCATTACTCGATCGAAAATCGATAGTTATCGATTAATACAAATTGAATATAAAAATCAATGCACTGACTGATTTTTATAGAATTATCAATGTTTGTATCATCAAATTGCGCAAAGGCAAGTTTGACAGACTTATCGTTCAAATTTATAAGAGACATTTTGGAGATCATAAGATTAGTTTGATTTTATGTTGAATTACTTTTATTTTAAAAATGTTCAAATTTTCAATTCTGTTTTCTTTGCAACTATCGATGGCAATAATTGTAATTATGTTGTCAATCATTGATTATTTTTATGGATCGATCTAATTATCAATACAAATTAGTCAATTTGTAGGGGAAATGCTTTTTCGATTTGTAGTTCATGGATTGAGTGGATTGATTGTTTATAAATAATTCATGATGCGAATTCTTTTATGGATTCAGTTCGAATGCGCACAAATTTCTCAGCTCTGTGGAGTCGACCCACACTTAGGCGTTATTGCACATACTTTTGGCATCGTAATCAGGAAATTAAAACAATTCAACAGCGGGAAACGCTTTTGACGTGACGGAACGGAGCATTGTAAAACAATCTCATTGAAGGATCGCAACGGGATCCAGATCTGAAATCGTGAATCATGAATCAACAAGCCAAACGGCCACCAGCTGAACTGACCGGGCACGGGATTGTGCATTGCTGAGGACCAAGGACCAAGGACCAAGGACCAAGGACCAAGAAGCAAGGATCGGGGATCGGGGATCGGTGAGGACTGTCAACGTGTCAATCAAGCGGCGTTGCTTTCCCTTGATTCGTGGCATTCCTCACGCTCATTAATTCAGGACGCGTCCTCATTTCTTGTCGTCCTTGACGCAGCGAAAATTTTACCACAGCTCCGCAGCTTTGCACCCTTTTCCCACTCCCTCGGTATCCTGTGCCGTACTTTTTGTTTTTTTTTTTCCTTTTTTTTTTGCTAACCCTTCTGCTTGGAGCTTCAAGACGCGTCCGCAGTCGGAGTCGGAGTCAGTCGGTCGGTTAGTTGGTCTAGAGGTCCTTCGATCGAGTTTATATTCGCCCTATGACGTCGTCTCACGGCATTTTCGTCTTTTTCTGCGACTCATGACAGCTATTGTGATAGTGATATGTGTGTATAATCCAAATTGATAGTCCGAACCCTGCCACAGCTCTCGCTTAAACTCCGCTTCCCGATTGCAAGCAGCGAAAACTACTCGTGAAAACTTCAAGAATCATTTACATTTTGTAAAGCCCTTAATTGTAAAATTTATTCCGGAATTTTTTGATTTTCAAGGTATTCAATTAGGCTATTAAATTGCAATAAGGTTTGCTGAGGCTAATATATCTACATATATCTATATCTATATCTATATCTATATCTATATCTATATCTATATCTATATCTATATCTATATCTATATCTATATCTATATCTATATCTATATCTATATCTATATCTATATCTATATCTATATCTATATCTATATCTATATCTATATCTATATCTATATCTATATCTATATCTATATCTATATCTATATCTATATCTATATCTATATCTATATCTATATCTATATCTATATCTATATCTATATCTATATCTATATCTATATCTATATCTATATCTATATCTATATCTATATCTATATCTATATCTATATCTATATCTATATCTATATCTATATCTATATCTATATCTATATCTATATCTATATCTATATCTATATCTATATCTATATCTATATCTATATCTATATCTATATCTATATCTATATCTATATCTATATCTATATCTATATCTATATCTATATCTATATCTATATCTATATCTATATCTATATCTATATCTATATCTATATCTATATCTATATCTATATCTATATCTATATCTATATCTATATCTATATCTACAACATACCTTTAGTACTCTAACTATATCCATAAGCTCCGAATGCTCCGACTTCCTTTGCCGCCTTTCGAATACTGCTGCTTCGATTGTAAACTCTGAATCCTTCATCTTTTACAGCCTCACGCACTCTCTCTCTCTCTCTCTCTCTCTCTTTGTTGCTGTCCCTCTCAGGATTTGGAACATCTGTTGTTCCGTTTCGGGACTCAATTCGATGTTTTCAAATTTCTCTTTTCCATTTTTCAAGCGAACGCGCAAAACTTATGCAAATTTGCATTTTTCAGCTCTTTTGTTGTTGCTGTCGCTGAATGGGGATTAAAAAAAAAAAAACATAAAAAAATTCAACAGGACTTTTGCTACGTGGCTCCTGTTCCTGTTTCATTTTTTAGTTCCTGGCCCAACCCTGACCCAAAAAAAAAAAAAAACAAAAGATTATAATGATGCAGTTGGTCGGAGTAGAAGAAGCAGAGCAAGAACTGGCTATAGATCGTGCGTGCTACAAAGAGAAAGAGAGAGAGAGAGAGAGAATGAGCGTGGCGTGTAGTGCAAATACCCTGTCATTAAACGCATTTTTTGCCTACCCCAACCCTCGCTTCCTGCCAGCCCAATGTTTCATTTAAATCAATAAATATGCAAATGCGAAATGTTGTACTTGTTGTTGTTGTTGTTGCTGTTGCTGTTGTTGTTATCCTTTTGCAACATTGCTCACAATGCGATTTGTGGATCGCGTTTCGAATTGCAGAGGGTTACAGGGTCTCGCCCCTCTCACTCCCTCCTCTCTCACCTTTTCCCCCTCCCCTTTATCCATCTCTCTGATTGCTATGCAACGGATTTTCCCAATTTTCATGATTTTCGCAAATAATTGATTTTGGGTACATTTCGACAGTTGGCAAAAATTTGAATATTCAAATTACAGGCTACAAGTTTGCATTTCCGGTCTCTTCGTACCTACCTACTTTGCATATATAGTTGATGTAACCCCATCCCTTTTTACGAACCCTCGTAACCCCTTCCTCTTCAATCCAATTTTCAATTTCATGGCATTTGTTTTGAGGCTCCGCTTCGAGCTCGCGATCTTAATGTTCGATTTCAAACTGAGTTTCGGCTTCAGCTTTGATTTTCACCTCTCTTTTTTTTTTTGTTTCATAGGTGTGAAAATGTTGCATTTGATCGCAATGATTACATTATACTAAGTGCACTCTGTCTTTTTACAGTTGTAAAATATAGTTTCAAGAGTTATCAGTTAGTCCATATAGAATAGTTTTGAACATATTGCAGATTACGTTGATAACAAATGTTTCAAAATTGAAGAAGATCAGAAAAGTTTTAAGAATAAGCCTTAGATGTCGCTCTTAAGTATCTCGTGTATATATTATTATTATATTATATTAGGTATATTATATTTGAATTACATTCATAAACAATTCCGTAACTTGGCTTTAGAGTTGAAGCAAAACCAAAAAATTAAGAAAGATGAAGCCTCAAACATCTATCTTAACTATGTCAGGAATATATAAATATAACAATATAAATATAAGTTAGGATTTGGAAAAAAATGCTAAGCTTTGAACAAATTTAAAAAAACAAATTTATGCAACTTTAATAAAGATTATCTGCATTATAGATATATTAGAAATATATAGATATTAACCATATTATATCTGAACTAAATTCATAAATTGAAATCCCGTTATTTGTTTTAAATAACTGTTTGGGTAAATAGCAGAACGTTTAAACAAGAATTCTACCAAAATAAAATTTCCCAAGCTCAAATTTGAATGAAAAACTAAACAAATTCGATAGAAAATCTGCGACGAAATTCGTTCAATGGTTATTAAAATTGAAATGATTTGCATATTGAAGAGCTTATGTAAGCAGTTTTCCAGCGCTAACCGAAATATGTGCGGGAAAAAAGAAAACAAAGCAGTGGGGAAAGAAAATGACAAAAGAAAAAAAAGGAAAAACAAAAACAAAAAAAAAAAAAAACTGAAGAATAGCAAGGAAAACCTTTTGAGCAAACCGTCATGAAAAATCGAATATGAAAGTTCTGCCACATGTGCGATGTGTGCATATGTGTGTGTGTGTGTGTGTGTGCATGTGTGTGTGTATATATGGCACATAAATATCGCGCATTGTGTATGTATTGGCTTACATAAGCTTTTCACTGGCCTCTCAGCGAATTTCGACCGCTCTCTCGCCCTCTCTCTCTCTCTCGCACACACGCGCGCTCCGACACCCTTCCCCGCACTGGCTGTCTCTGTCTCTCACGCTCTCTATTGCACTCATGTGGCCGTCGCTGATAGCACGAAATGTGCATATGTTTAAAAGTGCTCACACACACACACACACACACACATTTGGAGAGAGTCACACATGTGCGTGTGTGTGTGTGTGTGGGAGACAATGTGAAGTAGGCGTTGGATGAGGGGGGAGCGGAGGATGGGCGGTGGGGTTAACGTCTGCACAGTAGTCAAAGGGCTACTCAGCAGCGGCAGCGCCGGCGACGCCAGCTGCGCTGCCCGCTGCCAACTGCGGGCTTTGTTTGTAGCGCTGACGTCCTCGCGTGTCCTCTCGTGTCCTCCACACACACACACACACACACACACACACACATGCACTCATGTCCTCGCATGTCCCGGGCAATGCCCATTATAAGCATGAGATATTCATTTGCTCTCCATTCTTCACATGTGTAGCCACTGCTTTGGACTCCCCCACACGTTCGACTGGAGTTAGAGCGAGCTAGCGAATGAGTTAGTGGGCGACAGGTGAGGGCAGGGTGGCAATATATCTATCTCTGTGTGCGAATATGTGTGTGTGTGTGTGTGTGTGTGTGTGTGTGTGAGCTGCGCAAAGTCCTTCAATTAAAGATGCGGCGATATGGCGAGCGAGATGGAGCAAACGAAAGTTCAAAATGTGCGAAAGCGAAGCACATGTGTATGTGTATATGTGTGTGTGTGTGTGTGTGTGTGTGTGTGTGGGTGGCTGAGCATCAAGTTTCGGCTACGACTAATATTCAATGTGTGTGTGTGTGCGTGTTTTTGGGCGCCTCGCATTCGAATAGTACGCAGGTCGAGTAATAAAACACGAAGCGCCATGCGAGACAACATGTGTGTGCCCCACACACATACACACACACATACGCACAACAAAATGGACAACGACAACGCAACATGTTCGGCCAGCAGCAGCAGCAATGTTGCTGCCATTGTTAGCAGCAGCAGCAACAGCAGCAGCAGCAGTCGCAGCAGCAACTCGTGTGCCAACACGAGCGCAAACGAGCGATTGACGAGGACGTGCAGGACGACGCCGACGCCGACGCTGACGCTGAGGACGAGGACTAGGACGAGGACGAGGATGAGGACGCGAACGACCACACACATTCGATAGCCTTCGATGAGCAATACATTTTGCTTCCCTTAAACAGGCGCTTAGGCCCAAAGCCCACCCGCTCAGCCGCTCAGCCACACACACATGTGTGCGAGCGGGACATGCATATAGGCAGCAGCAGCAGCACACCCTCACATATGAGAGCCACTGTGTATGTGTGTGTGTGTGTGTGTGTGTGTGTGTCTGCCATTGCTGTCACTCCATCGGGCGCTGTGCGCCGCTGCTCGGGCCCTGCCCACCGCGTCCAACCACTCAATGACCTGACCAAACCGCCAAACCACCTTCGCCTATATTTCTGCCTGTGCTAAAGGGGTGCAGCCGGCGTCGCTGCCGCTGCCGCAGTCGCGGTCGCAGTTGCCGTCGCTGCTGGCGTCCACTTGCCATTTTGTTGGGGGTTGGTTATGCTTTGGACGGCAGCGAACCACTCGGTGTCTTCACCCCCTTCTCCTCCTCCTCCTCTTCCTCCTCCTCATCCTCATCCTCCGCATCCTCCACCTGCTGCTCTCCTCTTTTCCCCCTTTTGGCAGTTAAATTGATGGCGACCACACACATGACATGGCTGCCAGCTGCCAGCTGCCTGCTGGCTGCTGCACGGCGGCTAGCTGATTAGGCTGCCAACTCCAACCCCCGTTTAGGGTCCGCCTACAGGGTATGCCGCCCCACAGCCACCTTCGAGCTGCTACTGCGGCGCATAAATTAGTTTTGTTTGCCGTCAAATGAGTAGCACGTCGGCCATTTTGCTTACATATGAGCAGGCACACACACACACACACACACCTACACACACTCACACATGCATACACACTCCCGCATTTGAAAAGCATGACCAAAGGTTCTCCTCTGAAGAGTGTCTATACAAGTACAGTGCTCGCTCGATAAATGCAAATTGAAGCGAAATCGTTACATTAAATATTATTTTGTTTCTATTTTTCTTTTTTGTTTATATTATTTACTATATATATTTCATGAAAAACAAGATACTTCATTGTTTTATACTTTAATTTATCAAATCGCTTTGAAAAATCAACTTTTGTTGAAGGCTACGAAATTTTTAGCCATAACTCAAAGTTGTTTTAATCGAATGACTACATTATATATTATATTATATTTTTATTATAAATACATTTTATTATATAATATATTTTGTATTTTTATACCAACTCTCAGTTTCAAATTTTATATCGACTTGGTGTTCTAGTTTATAGCTTAGATCGTTTTAATATTTCATCTAGCTTATATTATTTTCTTTCAATGTTTAGATAGATAAAATCTCAACTTTAGCATAAAAATATAGTAAGCACTATAAAGTAACCATAGAAAGAATTGAATAAAAATTGATTTATTATAGGGAATACATAGCATATCTTTCTATAACTATTAATTTGATAATCAAATCAATCAAAAATGACACAGAATATTTATTTATTGCCCATTAAGTTTCAGATTATAATCAAATTATTTCTATAAAAAATGAGGCAATAAAAATTAATTAGATATAAAAATTAAAAACGTAAGATTTACAGTTGCACTTAGCTAGTGACTACTGTATGTAGACTACTGTGTGTTTGTATGGATGCATGCATGTACATGTCAGTTGGCTCCTAATTAAGTTCCCTCACACACACACACACACACACAGCAGAGAGGGACATGTGTGTGTGTTTGTGTATATATGTGTATAAATCGATTTCAATATGTTAATGGGGCTGGCTGCGAGCGCTGAACAAATTAAGTAAAATTCGCTGCCTCAACAACTGCTGCGCAAATGTGTGTGTATGCGTGTGTGTGTGCGTGTGGGTGTGAGTGTGTGTGTGTGTGTGTGTGTGTGTGGACATTGTCAGGATTCACGAGTCGTTGCCATTTGGGCCAATACTTGCACATGCCGAACTACGCTGTGTGTGTGCACGTGTATATGTGTGCCTTTGTATGTGTATGTGTGTTTGTGTGTGTGTATGAGGAGCCTGGACCCTAGACCCCAGTCCTAGCCTCTATCTTCGCTCTGCGGCCCGCCTTTTAGACATTCGCTGCTCGTTCATCTTTGCTGCTGCGCTTTGCGTCCTCTTTCTAACAACAACATGAACAACAACAACAGTAGCAACAACAACAACAATAACGAGATACAACAACAACTGGCTTTAAGCCGTGGGTGGCTCGTTGGAGTTGGGTGGCTTGGGTGGCTTGGCTGCCTTGGAGAAGGGGTTGCCAAGTTAAAAGTCAATACATTTTGCTGACGTGTGGCGGCGTGTGTGTGCGTGTGTCATGTGTGTGTGTGTGTGTGTCATGAGTGTGTGTATCTATGCAAAGGTACAGTTTTCAATTACGACAGCAGTTCACAACTTTTGACAGCGCACGAAAAATGTTTCGTTTGAAAAACATTTTCGCACAACATTTTCCGTTAGTAACATTTGTTTCTTCTTCTTCTTCTTCTTCTACTTCTACTTCTTTAGTAGTTGGCAAAAGAAAAATAACTAATTAGACGCGTTTTTAACTAAAGTTGGCTTTACGAAAAGCTATTCTCAGCTTTGAATTCTATGAAGAGGCTTTATATTAGGTAAAAACTTGAGATATTTCATTGATTCGTAAGAAATTCCATAGAAACGAAGTCCCAGATGTAAATTAAACACATTTACATGTGCACTCACGTATGCACACACTTGTGTGTACACACACACATACGTGTTCAATTACTTTCTTGTCTCGCCCGCCCAATCTCCACCCAGGCTTCGAACTGCACTTAGAAATCAATATTCCCGCTGACATTCGCTCGAACGGAATAAACAAATAACACGTTTACGCTTCTGAGGACATTTGCTTTTTGCATTTCTCTTTTGTGCGACATTCTTAAACGTTCTACGTTGTCATTTTAATGTAATTGCAAATCATAGTTTATATTATTTTGGATTATGCTTCACATTTGGATCTCCAGAGCAGAAGAAACTTTCTTTAGAGATGGTCCAAAAGCTAAACATAAATTACTTTAATTCCCATTTTTAGGTCTCTCTTGAGTTCAAATTCGTTGATTCAGTGCATCTTGAAACTAGAAATTTTAAATGGAGCTCCCGATTATTAGCATGGAACAAGAAGTTTTGTTTTTTTTTTGATTATTTCTATTTTATATTTCAGATCAATTTACCTCCTTAGCAAAGTTTGTCGCATATTCCATTAAACATTTTATGAATGATAATCCTTCAACTTTCCCATAGGGATTTCCTCGGCGGACTGTCAATCAAAAATTTGCCCAACTGTCAGCTGTTCGAGGCAATGCAAATTATCCAGAAAACTATTTTTACAGATTTGCTTATCGTGCGAAATTTTCTTAAAGGAAAAGTTCTTCCTCTTCATCTTCTTCTTTATGACGTTGTTGCAAAGACAGAGTTCGCACCCCTTTTTTTTGTTTGGCATTAATTGCACGGCGGGTACTTTGCATGCGAATACCGGATAGAGGTCCTGCAGAGGGACCTTCGGGACCTTCGGGACCTACGGGCTATGTTAATGCATTTGGAAAAAGGGCCTGGGAAAGGGGCTTGCAACCTGCCCTCCGTTTAGCATCTCTCGGATGTCCTTTCGGGCCGCGTCTTTGACGTAATCAAATTACAAGACTCAATGCGAAGTGAAAACCACAGAGGGTAGCGAAAGGTATGTAGGGGTAGCATACGGTACTTTGTGTATATACATATATATGTATATTCTTTTTTTCGATAGGGTTGCGTTTTGCGCCATGACCTATGTAAATTTTCCAATGCGCGCCCGACTTCAATTATCTGGGCCGTTGATGGATATGCAATCTGAAGACCAATCCCTCAATGCATCAAGATGCACACGTGTATGCATGTGTGTGTGTGTGTGTGTGTGTGTGTGTGTGTGAGAGTGTGTAAAGGAAAAGCGTTCGCTTGTGTTCGCATGTGCGCCGCAATTAGAGAAAGGCGCATTTCCCCCGAGTCGTAGCTGTAAAAAATTGCAATATGCAAACAGGCGACAGCTCGACAGACAGCTCGGATGGGAGGGTGGGGAGGGGCACGGTTAGACGATGCCATTTAATTAAAATTCGAAAAAAAGGTATAAATTTCGGTTTCGAGCACGATTGACAGACATTGTAACGGTTAACTGTAGCTCCGGATCTGCCGACGAGAAATTATTACCCATGCAAATTGGGAAGCGGACGAGGAAATTTCCTCGGGTTAACGGAAGGGTGTCTGCCCATATGTGTGTCTGCGTCTCGATGTGTGTGTATGCGTGTGTATATGTGTAAGTGGTTGCCTAGAGTTATGTAACATGACACACGCATCATAAACACCGTGAAAATTATTACTTCTGTTGCGTATCGCATGGCCCGTATACCATGTACTATTTACCATTTACCATTTACCATTTACAATTTACCATTTGCCATTTGCCATATATCATATAGTATATACCACATATGCCAGAGCATCTCCCACAGACCATATACTTATTGTGTGTATGTGTGTATCTGTCGTATCCCGCATCCCGTCAAATCTCATCTAATTTATGTCTAACTTTTATTTCGTTTACGATTTAAAGTAAATTGAAAGGTATTCAAAAAAGTTATAAAAGTAAATTTCAAAATATTTAATACTATTTTATTGTATTGCTTACATTTAAATTAATTTGCTTTTTATTGTTGTCATTGCCTACACTAATAATATTTTATAATATTTATCTATTAGTGTGAAATAGATGTGGGTTTACGTTGCAAGTTTCCTTATAAAAATTACTATTTTGTTTTAATTTGCTTGTGAAATGTTTTATCAATGATATTACAATTATTATATTTATTTTTATTATTATTATCAACATTTTTAATGCTGTATAATGCTGTATAATGCTGTTTTTATTATTATTATTGTTAATAATCTCGTCTTTATAATATTTACACTAATTTCCACAAAATGTGATTCTAACTTTCCACCAAGTAATTGAAATGGTATTCGGGCAATACTACTATCCATTATCAGAAGGACTCGGATCTCGAACCTTAACAGTTGACTAATAAAGCTGTTGAACAAGATTTAGATATGGAGAGCATTCAATGTGTCGCTTCCAGATTCCAATTTACAGCCTATGCACGATTGATTGCCGACCTAAAGGCTAACTCTCGAGAGTCTCTGGTTAGATAGAAGGGTATTCCGCCATTTATCTGCGATCGTAACATCGCCAGCTAATAGCGAAGAACGTTGAAGTAGTTTATCGAGGCTGTGCCTCGGCTTATCGCGATTCGATGAGGCGTTGAGCCGATGATCTTCACAGCGTGGTCAAAAGTGAAGAGCGAGGACTTCGAGGACTTGCTCACAGTCTGTCGCCTGGCAGGATCGATAAAGGCGCGGCCAACAGCTGTGGATGGTTGCCCGCTGGGCTGCAGATACCGTTCTATTTTCCTGCTCTTTGGCCAGTCGCCACCGTCAGCCATCGAACGGTAATCGGGAACCATCATTACGCTTGACGCTTCCTGCAAATGTAAATTATTCAAGAGGTCCTCAGAAAGTACGCAGCCATACATACATATATACATATACATATAGATTGATTATATGATTGTATGTATGTATGTATGTATGTGTGTAAACTATTAATAATAATTTAATATATTTGAAAAAATGTCCCTGTTGCGTCTCGAGAGTCCTTTGGGCTCTGCTGCTGCCACTTGGCATAAATTACGGGATATGCTTTTGAATGCAAGGGCCGTTTGCTTTGCGCTGGGCGGTAGGCGTGGCAGCTGAAGGTCACTTAAAGCACTGAACTAGCAACACACACACAGACACACAGACACTCCCATAGACACACGCACACAGCAACAGTTGCCGTGGCGCAAGCAGCAGGAGCAACAGTTGCCGCAAGTATTTAATAAATGCGACCTGAAAATGCGACGCCATAAAAAACTGTGTATAAAAGAAAAGCGAAATGCAAATAGAAAAGTGCTGCCAGCCTCTGCCTACCTCCTCCTCCCCCCATCCCCGCTCCTTACTGCCACTTGCTGCAGCCAGCGAGTCTTGTCTAGTGCTGGCTGCCACGTCCTTGCCAGTCAAGTCTCAATTTGAATTTTAATTTTAAATGCCACCATTTTTCATCTATTTACAGCCAAAGCGGCGCGACATGCCCCCTCCTCCCCCCTCCCCCTCTGCCCACTCTGCCCATTACAGTGGTTAAAAGCTTGTGGGAAGGCAAGTGAATTTAATTTTAGCTAACTGTTCATTAAGCAAGCAGGAATCTAAGTATAATGTAGGAAATATACAGTAATAATAAAATAATATAAATAATATTTATATATGGATATTTATGTAAATTGAAAGTATGCACATATATTGAAAGTTGTATAATACTAGGAAAAGAGTATTAAAATTAAATTAAATTAACTTTGTATTTTAAGCAAGTTTTCAAAATTTCTAGAAACATTAAATAAAACTGTTAAAATACTTTAACTTGATTTTTAGCAAAAGTATATGGTGTTATCTTCATAAAATATAATATTTTAATTAATATCAGAAATACTCTAAGTTCTCCCTAGCTTTAATTTTAGTTCCTTTTTTCTTGCACTCAGATTTAAATAGGATTAAAAGAAGAGAAGTTAATACTGTTGCTCCATAGAATAAATAATGTAAAAAGTAGGAAAACTCTAGTCGAGTATTTACGAATATATATATATGCCGCCACTTCTCCATCGGCCTGTTACAAACGTTGTCACAAACAGATTATGCCCTGCTTGCGCATTTTTAATGGGTTCAGGGCATAAAAAGTGAAACCCATTTATTAACTCGGCTTAATTATGTCGCCACACTGTGCGCCATTTTAGAATGAACTACTTGTTTTACACTTGTTTTACAGTTTGAATAGGGGTGGGGGGCTGAACACCAAAAGTTGTCGAAGTGCCTCACACTTAACGCTTTTCTTTTCATGAATGAATTTTTGTACGAAATAAAAAAATAAAATAAAAGCCAGAACAACAAAAAAAAAATAAAATAATAATAAAAATAAAAAAGAACAGCAACAAAACGCGACGCAAGCAGAAAAGAAACAATAAAAGAATGCATGGACCTAACGGCACGGCAAGGACGAAAGACGGGCCAAAGCAAAAGCAAAAAATTATGCACACACACACACATATACATTTATATATTATATATGTATATATATTTGTCTGTATGTATGTGAGTATATATTAAGTCTGGCCGCCGTCTGCAATGGCAGCGTAATGAGTCTCTAATTGACGACATTGAGCCGACACGCCCCCCTCCCCCACCGCCCCCATCCACCCAACAGCAGAGGCTGGCACGCAGCGCAATTCTCCCCGCACCTTTTTTTTTTTACATTTCGTTGTTGTTGTGCTTTTTTTCACTTCGCTTTTGCTTTCTGCTTTTCTGCTGCTGTGTTTGTTGTTAGAAATTACGCTATGGATAATGTAAGCGGTCGCTTTCTCCTCGCTCCCCCTCCCCATCCCCTCATCTAGCTTGACTTCAGCTGAATAAGGTGGAGGGGGGAGAAGAGAGCGCATAGCCGTCTGCTTTATGTGTGTGTGTGACTGTAGACTGATTTACTTTCAGGCTCTTTCTGCCATTTTTATTATTATTATGATTATTTCTTTGGCCCTCGTCTTTCATTTGTTGTTGTTTTCTCTGCTTCTTCTTGCCTTTTATTTTCAAGGTCGTCGCGTCGCGCGATTCTTTAATGCGGAAATGTAATGAAAAACTTTTTTTTATTCTGCTTGTCGCGCGACAAAGTGCCTCCGCAAGGAGTGTCTGGGAAAAGGGGGCGGAGGAGGGGGGAACGCCATTTATTTGCGTCGCTTTGTTTGCTCTGCCTTACACACTTTTCACGCTCTCTCTCTCTCCCTCTCTCCCTCTCTCTCTCTCTGTCTATACCCATTTCTCCATCTCTGTCTTGCTTTACTACTTTCCTTTTGTTTTTTTCTTTTTTTTCGTTTTCCCTCTGCTATTACAGCAAATAATTTCAAATGAGATAAGAAGGCAGAAAATAAAAACAAAAAAAACCAAAAAAAATAACGAAAAAATGGTGGCAAAAAAATTGTGTGTGCGTGCAACAAGTTGGCAAGTTGGCTGCCAAGGCAAAGTGAAAGTGGAGCCACTTCGCTGATGTGGCAACGCTTGGTGTCAAAGAGGGAAAGCGAGGGGCCACAAGGCTGGGGTGAGGTGGCAGGTAGTTGGGGCACTTGGCTTGTAAAATGAACTCATGAAATTTCACAGTTCCTCGACTGCTGCATAATTTATTAGCTGATTTCACTCTTGATTCTTTTTTTCCCTCTCGCCTCCTCTCGCTCCCTCTCGTTCTCTCTCTCTCTCTCTCTCTCTCTCTCGTTCTGTCTCCTTCCTGCCACTGATTGTGTCTATCTTTCTAGCTGTGGCAGACAACTGGCGGCAATTGGTCTTGTTGCACGGCCAGCTGGCAAAAATAAATGTTAATAAAAGCCGTTTAAGATGTTTTTAATTAGTGCACTTAACCCAGTTAAAAAAAACACAGAGAGAGAGAGAGAGAGAGAGAGAGAGAGAGAGAGAGAGAGAGATAGGAAGATATGTGTGAACACAATTTCATTTAACCAACATTTATATTTAGGATCATATTCAAGGGGCCTTCAAGCCAAAGCTATTTTCCAGGTATTTAACTAGTGAGAATCTTAAGAGCATTTTTAGTCGAGCTGTACGAATATTAGATAGATTTAACTCTATCTATCTAATATTAATTTATTTAACTCTATCTATCTAATATTTATTTATTTAACTCTTTCTATCTAATATTCGTACAGCTCGATAATTATATATGATATTATATATAGGATTAAAACAAAATATCTGTACTTTTTTTTAAAATTTTATTTTTCAGATTTGAACTACATTTTAGGCTTTATTTTTTGCTCTTATATAACTTTATACTTTCATCAGCCTGCGAGTTTTCAATTCTTCTTTGCGCGTCTTTCGTTAACGTTTTGCGGACACACAAAAGTAATATTGAAATATCAAATTTGAATGTGGAAACAACAAATTTTATGCCAAATAGAGATTTATTTTAAAGAGTCTACAACTAAGCTAGTAGATGATGTCTTAACAAGTACTATATATATAAATATATATGTGTATATCCTTCTATTTATAATATTTGCCTGATATTCCAGTAAAAGTAAATTCCACTTAGTTTTTCTCGCCCGCAATCGCCGCCATCGCCTGCAAGCAGAAGCCTGCACATTGGTCAATTCTAGCACACACACGCACACGCACACGCACACTCGTACACACATGCATACATATGCAGAAAGAAACAACCCACATGGCATAGGGAAATAGGCTCGTGTCCGTGCGACCTTTTGCTACGCACTGGCAAGGCAGGACAAAGGGTCATGCGGGCAGACACAGGCACGAGGACAATCAATGAGGAAGGGAGGGTGGACGAGTGGAAGGAAGGGAGGAAGGGAGGGAGGGAGGGAGGGAGGGCGTGCGAACTGAAGGGAGGGTGTGGTCAATGGCAATTGCACTTTGTGGACCGTCGCCTGTCTTTCGGGGTGGAATTCTACAATATTCGTAACGCATTTCAGCGAATTGGCAAAACAGGCAACTACAAAATGGACGACATCAAACGGCGTAATGGGGGGTGGGGGTAGTGCAGCAGGGTGCGGGGTGGGGGTGTGAGCAAATGGAAGGCTTACCAAACAAGCTGTAAATGGCAGTAACTGTACTTGCAGCAAAAGATTTACTCAAGTTCAAAGAACTTAAAGAAGCTTCGAAGGTCACTTCAAAGAGAAATAATTGCGAACCACAATCGAAAAATAGAGCTAAATGATTTTTAAATTTGTTTAATAAAATGTACAAAAATTGAACGAGTAAGAAGAAGAATGTAGTAAACTATATGTTGACTATTATGTTGTATTTGTACAGGATTTATGCTCAATATCCATTGAACAAGTTTAAATAAGGTATTCGACTTCTGAGCTAATGTGTTGCAGAGGTATAAGGAGATATTTCTTAACCCTTAAAATATATATAAATTCACGATTAGCAGCAATAGCTAGGGCAGTCATGATCTCTTCCTCCATACCAAAAATAAAAATACGACTAAACTTTAAATTTATAATTTATATCTACGAAATTAATGTTTCAATGAGTCTCATATAAAAGGTCATATTTGTGTTAAAATTTTCTATACTATATGTATATATATATGTGCTATACTATACCATATATATACCATACATATACATGTACTATACTATGCATGCTATATCTAGCCTATCTAGTATGTAGACTTTCCAGTTATTAGACTGTTATGTACATATATATTTACAGTACCTTACAATTATAGTTGAAAGTAAAGTAAAATCATATCTATAAGTATCTATAATTCCCTAGTAATTAATCTATATACCTTTAAATGCATGTCAATCTGTAAGTGTATTTCATATTCGGTGCACTCTTGCGTTGGTTTTCCTTCAGTTGATTTGCTTCGATTTCTGATGACCTCTCGACAGCAGCTTTTGAGCTACTGTTAACCCAACCCTCTCACTCTCTCCATGTGTGTGTGTGGGTGTGCGCATGTACCACACACAATGGCATATAGGCATGTGTGTGAGTGTGTGTGTGTGTGTGAGTGTGTGTGTGTGGTACAAAAATGCCATGCTGTGGCATACTCAACTGTACTGTTTCGGAATTCGTGAGCTAAACCAAAAGCATTTGCGCAAAAAGTGTTCAAACTGGCGCTAACTGTGCCTGCCGAGTGGGTGGTTGGGTGGTTGGGTGGTGGGGTAGTTGGGTGCTATTCTGGCCACAATGCGAGGCAAGCGGAAGAGAACGTAAGTCGATTGCGGAATGTTGTTAGCTGCGGCGGACGGCAGGCCAAGTGGCTGAAATGCTTCAAATGAATGCGGTTCGTGGCGCGGGCCATGAAATCAACTGGAACGAGCTGTCGAATTCAAAATAAACCACACACACACACACACACACATAAATATATATATATATATATATATATTCAAAATAAAAAATGCAAAAAGAAACGAATGCGGTGCAGAGGCCGCCAGCCATCCATCCATCTATCCATCCATCCATTCATGGAGCCTGGTCCGCCATGTGGATGTGGGTGCAGACTGGGGGGTAGGGGTGGGGGTTGTAGGGTTTGGATGCTGGTCTTACGGCGAGTGATTTATATTTTTGATATGCAAAACATCTCGTACACATCGTCTCAGGGGCGTGGACAAGCCCGTCGCATTTGCATAGAGCGCAAAAAACAGAAAGAGAAACAGAGAGAGAGAGAGGGAGAGAGTGAGATTGAGATTGAGAGAGGGAGACAGAGAGACGGCGACAAGCTTGAGCGAGAGGGAGAGGGTGGCAGCATGCACGAGAGAGCAAGACATTCGCACACACATACACACACACACACAAACACACACACACTCACGGACACGCACACACATAGAGCGAGAGTTTTGCTGGATTTGTGCAAAATCGGGAATTTGCAAACGCTGCGAACATCGCCAGCGCCATCCAAATGACAAATATGTAAAAGGACATAAGCATAAGCAATGTATAAGGACAAACACACACACACACACACACACACAGTTGGCGCTTGGAGCCGTGTGGGTCGAGGCGCGGCTTTAGCTTTTGTGCGCCGGATGTGGTCGTTAGATTAATGCGCTTTGGAAGCTTGCCAGTACATAAAATCTGTGTGTGTGTGTATACACATACACATATACACACATATACACACACTTATACATACATACATATATATAAATATATATATATATATATAGGTATAATCACATATATGTGCTTGGGCCATCTATTGGTTTGCCTCTTGGCTTTTGGAGCACACATTACGGCCAAAATCTGCGGCTAACAGAAACTTTTTGTGTGTATGTGTGCGAGCGTGTGTATGTGTGTGTGTGTGTGTCTCGCTGTAACCTGGGCACCGCTTGAGATTGAACATATCAAGGCCATTGTTTTTTTGAAGTTGAGACGACTATTTGATGCTCTATATATGCGAGTTTGCCTACAATTTTACTCTCTCTATCCCTAACTTCCCTCTCTTTCACTCTCTCTCTCTCTCTCGCTCACACATTTGGCATATCTGCTTAGCTTTCAAGCAATCACCTTAGATTGAAGGCCTTCTATAAATCCAAAAGTTAAGGTTAAAAGCTCTCTTTTAATCCAAAAGCTCGCCTGTTTAAGCAAGCGTATTTTATTACTCACACTTAACTTGCCTAAAAAAAATTTGGAATACAAATATATACAACTAGTCTAACTGTTAATAAACTTTCTCTATAAGTAAAAGCTTTTGCAAGATTTTCAAAAACTTTCTTTAAGTACGTATTCAATAAAGAGCTTTCATACAGCTTAATAAAAGTTAAGCATTAGATACTTAAGGATAGTAATGAAGGTTTTTTTATATAAAGTCGATAGCTTTAAGACTGAATAAACTTCAATGAGAGTGGAGACTATTTCCTATAGCCCTGCTGACCTTCTACCTTGATATCTAGGCAGAAGAAGAAGCAGAAACAGAAGCTCCTCGAGAAGCACAGAAAAAAAAGGGAAAAGGAAACGAATGCGATAATCATACTCGAAGGAGCTGCCATTAAGAGACAGAGACAGAGATAGTCACAGAGATAGACATAGAGATTTGCTTGCCAGAGGCAATGGGCGAGCGTGGCTGGCAACGCCGCCAACTCGCATCGTGTGGCAACCCCGGCTGGGCAGTAGTTCAACATCCGCTGGCAGGACTTTATTTGATTCGAATTTGAAATTGCCCAACTATGTGTATTGATGGCTTCTGCGAATTTGCCTCATTTGCATATGCCGTGGAGGGTGGACAAGCACCGACACACACACACACACACACACACAGAGAGGGGTGGGGAGGGTAGGTGGGTGTGGGGATGGGGTAAGCGCGCAAGGACATAACGAGCGATAATGCTAATGCCTTTATGGCGCACATATAAAATGTCCTTTTTGCGAACATTGTTGCGCTGATGATGCAGCCGGATGTGGCACGAGGCGCGGAGTGGGGCAGCAGCACCACCAAAAGGTGGCGTGTGTGTGTGTGTTCGTGTGGAGCCAAGAGGGTGGTTTCTGTGTGTGTGTGTATGTGTGTGTGGACTGCCATTATATGGCCATAACATACAACAAAACGAAGAAGCGAGCGAGTTGACTGGGCTGGGTGGTGGGGTGGGTTGGGTGGTTGGGTGGTTTGCATGTTTTGTATGGCTTTGGTGGAGTGGGTGGCTGGCTTGTCTGCTTGGATATTGCCCGGTTTGGCCGGGCAAACATTCGCGAAATGTATACAACCCACCACTGGGCCGTGTGACCAGTGCGGAACAACGCCGCCACCACCACCGACACCACCACCATGCCACACACACCCACACACACACACACTGACTGAGGCACACACGTATAGGGCGAGTGAGACGTACTTGCAAATATTTAGCATATAGCCGAGCGGCCATGTGCAGCCAGCCAAACAGTTGCAACACCCTTCCCGGCTCCCTGCTCCCTGCTCCCGTCTCCCACTCGAGCAGCATTCGGGCACTGTTTGGCCCTTGGGCGAAACCCACCCGGTCACGTCTGCCGCTTTATCACGGACGTCAGCTTTTGGCCATATGTAAAGGCGAGGGTGGCTCTCTCTATATATGCTGTATGTGCCAAAGCGCACATGTGCACATGTATTTAACGGCCTCTGCACATGTGTGTGGGGGTGAGTCTTGGCCATGGAGACAGCCTCAAGCGCTGCCACTTCCCCAACCATCGATGAGAATTTTGCGGCACCTACAAATCGATCTTTGATTAAGGTTTTTGTCTTTGCTCTTTCTCAAATTTATAGCACCTAATTTTATGGCAACGATCTTGTGTTGCATACTTCTAGGCGCAATTTTTAATTGGTTGTTGGCAGCTCGCAGCTAAACAAATTCCAATTGGAATTTTGGAAGGTGAAACCTAAACCTAAAAATATGTTCAATGTTTGAATTATTGATTGTGGCATAAATTTAATTGAATTTTGATTATTCGAGGTGCCTGTACGGCTGCCTAGCCGAACGCCACCTGTTGGCCGTCGCTGTGGTTCACCGCTTCGTTCATAGATGGCGCCAGCTAAACTGATTGGACACGCGCATATGAAATTGCCAATTGGAAGGCAATTGGTCGACATTGGGGTGGTTTTTATGGACACGCACGCACACACACACACACACATACATACACACATATATGTTCTGCTGTTGCTTGTGTGCGTGTGTTTGTGTATCATATGTGAGTGTTTGGATTCATGAAAACTTACATATTGAAAAGATTTTTAGACTTTTCATATTCTAAATAAAATTCCTTTTAAAAAACAAATTTATATTTTAGAGTATTTATAATATTACTTAGTAAATATTATTTATTGTGAATTTTCATTTATTTTCATTGCTAGTTTCATCGAATGCCATTTAAGCTATGATTTCTGATCATATAATAAAACTGATATTACGTAAAAAAAAACTAGATGATACATACAATTTCCCCATATGTAGCTCCATCAATTTAACCAGATTTAAGTTCGACAAATTAGTTTTTTTCTTTTTTTTTATTTTTTTTTTTTTTTGGTACTAAACAAGCCGAAATGACCTTTGTTTGCCATGAAACTCAATATGATTTTCTTTTATTCACAGAAACACAATCCAAACGGTCCATCGATCAATTGCCTCTGTCTTATCCTTGCATAACTGTACATTTTGCAGGTCCTTGAACCGACAAAAGGAAAGCAAGGCCAAAAAAAAATAAGAATTGAGAAGATCTTTGCTTCAATTGATACCCTTCTAGTGGGTATTTTGCTTGTGAACGTTCATATGTAACACGTTCATTTTTAATACAAGGTTATATATTCTTGATCTCTTCATACATGCAGTTAGTGCTAGTTTCTTTTTCTCAGATCTTTCGTATTACCGTATGAGATCAAAGTCCTACAAGGATATTTTATCTTCGGTGTGTTTTTCTCTCTTGTTCGTGAATGCTCTCACATAACGGTGGCATCCAAGATCCAAGATGTGCGTCTGTACCCAGAACCTGAATAAGATGCCATAAATAAAGCAATGGCGCGCTAGACAATTGTTTAAAGAAGAAGCGCGAAAGAGAGTGTGAGAGAGAGAGAGAGAGAGAGAGAGAGAGAGAAAGAGAGACGGGCTTGACAATGGAGCAAGTATGTTTATAAGGCGGAATCGGGGCACATCTTCACGTATGTATGTGGATGTGTGTGTGTGAGTATGAGTGTGTGTGTGTGTGTGTGTGAATACACCCCCGCGAACAGTGGACGCTGCTGATGCAACGGGAATCAGACAACTTGAGATTCAAGTGACATTGATAAACATCCTGCAGTTGGTCGCATCCATCAACAAAACTGGCGCTTCGAGTAGGAATCCGACTGAGCCACGGAATACGAAGACACTTTTGAACTAATCGCAAGACCAAAAAAACAATGCCGCACTTTCAAGTGTCTTTCAACATGGACATATAATGGATATATGGATAGATGTATCGATGTGTGTGTGTGTGTGTGTGTTGTTTTTTAAACAAACATTAGACAGAAGACAGCAGACAGAAGAAACTGTAACCAGAACTTAGTCCAAATTCTCGTTTGCTTGCAGAAATTGCTTGTCAATGAAATTGGAGTCACATCCAATTTACATTTTCTTGTACGTCCCATTGATGTCTTCGAATTTGGTACCATTCGTTTCTGATACTTTTTTACATATATTTATCATTATTTCATATATAGCAATATCATTAGCAAAGTCATTGTTATTGACATTGTTATTATTATTATTAATTTGTGTATATAAACTATCTCATCACTATCATAGTTATATTATATTATATTGTTACTATAATTATTGTTACGACTCTTATTCTCATTATTATTATGACTTAAATAAAATATATATATCGATATCGTTATATATATGTATTGATTCGCTTTTTTCAATGAACTTTACAAAAAATTCGTTTTACTCAGTTTTTCGTTATATCGAAGTTCGTTATATCAAGGTAATTATTATTAATATTATATTCATAATATTTTTTTTTATAATTTTTGTCATTATAATTTTTACATCTGCAATTTACAACTAAATATATTTTGAAATAATTTTTTAAAATATTTTTGAAAAAAAGAAAATTGTCTATAATATTGATTATTGTTCTTGTTGAATAACTCCAAGAATGATCGGAATAAGCTGAACTTATAAATGAACTCATGGGGTTTTTCTCTTTGCATTTCCTGAAATATTTTGTTCATTAGTATTTATTAATGTATGCTAACAGATTTTGTTCCATTGTTTTCATTTATGGCAAAACTAAACGAATTATTGTAGAGTTAAGATTCCCAGAGAATTCACATATGAGGGTTCGCACAACAGCAGGATTTCCCAGTAAAACAAAGGCTCGATACTTTATTAGTCGCTGACAGTTATTGCTCAAAGATCTATTCAGATTCAGCAGTATCGCAAGCCATAAAAGTGTTCGATGGAGTGTAGATTGCTGTGATGAACCGCTATAACCGAATTGTGGAACCAAATCGAATCGGATGACAAGTGCTGGGACTCCGTTCCGATTAGCCATGTCAATGCAGGAGAAGGAAGCGAGTGGAAGGGAGTGGAAGGGAGTGGAAGGGGGAAGGCTACCATTTGCATACGAGATGGCAAAAACAATAGACAGCTCTGATTGTGCGACTGTCAAATTGTCGCACTATGATCTCTAGGAGAGAGAGAGGAAAGAGAGGGTGGGGTGCGGGGGGAGGGATGCTCTTGATGCCAATTAGCGGCGCTGCAGCCGTATCGAATGTTGGTAACAAAGGCTCAGCTGATTGATTTCGATGATGCAGCCACGCAGCGAATCTTGCATGAGGGCAGCAGCAGAGCTCTGGACAAAGGCGGGGGCGGGGGGCGTGGTGCGTAGTACGTGTTGCCGCTGCCTGTGTGGAAAGGACCACCCAATGCAGGCAGTCGATGCAATTCTGACAGCTTGCCACAGCCTGAGAATCTTACTAAAAAGAGATAGAGAGAGTGAGGGAGAGAGGGGGAGAGAGAGGGGTAGTCGGGGTATATTGAAACCAATACGTCAAACGTGAGATTACATAAAAAACCGCAAAATATGCGAAACAAAGGACAACAACAACAACAATAAACACACTTACACAAACAAGCTGACCTTTGGGCTTGGGCATTGTCCTGGCGCAAAGACTCGTAAAAAACATGAGCAGGCACACAGAGACAGGCCAGCCAGTCAGCCAGCCAGCATGGAATCGGCCTATAAGGATATTAAGGATATCGAGAGGATATTGCCAGCATTCGGCTCGACGCACGTACGCAGTGAAAAATGCTCGATTGTTGTTGCTGGACAAAAAGTGGATGCTGGCCACCCATCAACAATGGATAATTCATTGGAATGGCAATGGAATGGGTTAGACTATTTAGCTGCTTGCTATTCAGCATTTGATCTGATTGAAGGCAGCTGACGCAGAGCCAGCCTCAAAGGGTATTCCACTCGGAGCTGAGATTGCGGGTTCTCAATCAAGGCTCCAATTTAGCCAAGTCGAATCACAATAGCACAAACTCTTAAGGAAACAGGGCTTAGAAATATTTGTGCATAAATCGTTTATTATTGATCGGAGAGTCCTTTAAGTTTAGTGGTAGTCCTCTTTTCTGGAAAGATATTATGAGTACTCCTCCAATTGCGAATCACTCTATTGCTTACGAATCTAAAATTGATCACTCCAGCTCTACAACAAGCACTATTCAAGCTTTCAGTAGTCATACCTACATATATAACACTCTAAAGCTAATCACATATCCAACATCGCTCTTCTTTGCGATTCTCATATATTTAAGTACTAAAATTGTTCGCTCTGTGACGCGCTTTACCAGTTATACTCATCTATGTATTTGTATAGATAAACACACTCTTTGATATCGTAAAGAACACGAGAAAGTGAGAGCTGATAACTGGGTAAAAATCGCGTATAAAGCAATTTGCAGTCAACATCCAAAAATTGCCGACAGTTCGAAGCATTTCATCTTGGTTAGACACCAGGGCCAGCATTATCTAATCGAGTGTATATTCCTAATAACACCTATCTACTCGTACCCCTCGCCTCGTGCTGCTCTTGAGCCCACAAATGAGCCAAGCAAACAATTAAACAAGACACAAAAAGAGGGGGAGAAGCAGAGAGGAAGGGAGGGAGAGAAGGCACAATTTTTCGACTATTTGCACAATTTGCCAACCTGGACAGGGTTGAGGGTTTTTTTTCTTTTTGGACCCACAGGGGCTGCTAATTTTTTGCAATTCAATAAAAATAAATCCCAACCGCAAACAAAATGTTGCATGCAACACGGACACGGACAGCGGTCGAGCGGTCGAGTTGTCGAGCTGTCGAGGGTGTCTGCCATGAACTGTCCGAAATTTGAATATGGATTAGATAAATCGTGCGTGCGACGGTCGCAATCCAGCAAATTTTGCATACATGCCAAACGACTCACGCCCGGTACCACAGTGCACAGTGGGTCGGAGGTGCAGAGATTTGAGCGGGCAGCAAATTGATTTTATCGCCGAGCCGAATGCGGCTGCTGTCAATAAAACAATTTGCCGGCCCGTTCTGCGCTTTTGTTGCACAAAACACAACAACGAGAACAACACACACACACACACACTAATGTTATGTGTGAGTCGGCAAAAAGGCAAATCCTGGCGCAAAGTCAAAATTTGCTTTGAGGGACTTCAAGCCTTGAGCGCCAGATGCTCGGGAGTTAAGCATTTGCCCAGCTGGTCAGTTCTGTTATAATCACCTCTCTCTCGCTCTCACTCTCTCGCTCTCTCACTCTCTCACTCTCTCACTCTCTCTTTTGTGCAACTTGTTATTTTATATTACAGCTGAAACCTGACTATGCAAAATGATCCATATCAAAGCCAACCCTCTCAGCTAAGTAGCCCATTATCTTAGCCTAGTATACAACAAAATAATATCTGGAATTAATCCGAAACTAAAAAGAATTGCATCTAAAATTACCTACCTTGACTATAAATATAATCCACCTAAGGGATAAATTAGATATTGATACCTTGACTTCGGTCTTTAAGGTAAAATTTTACATCGATCTTTCACATTTCAGATGGGAGTTTATTTTCTTGTGGAAAGGATATGTAAACTATATATCTATTCTTGATCTGTATGATTTGTCCATTCGGGTAAGCCGTTTATTCAAATTGCATTTAGTTTATATATTACATTTTGGAGCTGCTTCCATATGTTAGAGTTAACAAAGAAAGGATTTAAAAAAAAAATAGAGTTCGCAAAAATTCGACCTAGATTTAGATCAAATTGTAAGATAGTGTATATATAAAAATAGCTATATAGAAACAAATGGTGATATTTTTTTGGTTTTTATGTTCCATAGTTTTATATAAGGCATGAGTTGATTAACCTTGCAATTCGCGCTTCCACAACAGATTTGCAAAATCAATCCCCGGAAATATATCATAAGGCTCGAATAGGAACAATCGCTAAGTATTTATATATTTAGTATATTTGTATAGCATTCTATTCTATTCCATTTAAGATAAAATAAGATAACATTATTTTCCGTTCAAATACAAGAAATAATTAAATGTAACTTTATCGAGTATCAAATTTTGAGTAGGGACCAGGAAAATGAAAGAAATTGAGATATATAAAAATCTGTTAGTTTACAGAATCAAAGAAATGTGTGCGGCGGAAATGTTTCACTTCCTTCGGTATAAAAGCAGAGAAGAAACTAAAATTACGTGCAGAGAGAGAGAGAGAGAGCGAGAGAGAGAGAGTGAGAGAGAGTGAGTGAGAGGGTGTGAGAGAGTGGAGAGAAGAGTGCATTTGAATTTATAGAGCGCCGATCGCCGTTGAACTTGACTTTGACTTTGGCAACGGGAACGAAGACAAGAACTCGGACCGAAATAGAAAAGATCTGTGCGACTAGGACTAGTCGCAAGGGGGTGGGGGGGCGTTGGAGGGTGGATGGGGGTTGTGTTAATGATGCCGTTGCTCATGAGTGTGGCTGCATAACCGTTGCGGTACAGCACACACACACACACTGATGCGAGTGACTAAAATAAACAGACGCATCCGTTGGATACAAAATCTTCTTCGAGTTGCCTGCCGCAGATGCGTGGACGCAATGACCGTGAGGAGGCGACACTCGATGCATGTAAACGTGCGTGTGCGTGGTGTGCATGTGTGTGTGTGTGTGAGAGTGCGTGTGCGTGTGCGGCACTTATACAACAGCAATTGAAGGGGCGAACTGTGTGTCGAACGATGCGCGTCCTGCTGCCGGTGTCCAAAAAGTATCTCAAGCAGCATTTGCCGTTACATCGCTTCACATGTGTGTCATAGGCTGTGCGCTATGTGTGTGTGTGTATGTATGTGTGTGTGTGTGATGCTGCAACCGAGGCATGGCCCATGTGGCGAGTGCGTTTGACATTGACATGGTTGCCTCTCTGTTTACTTAATGTCATTTCGAATCTGTGCGTCTTTCCTTTACTCAACCGTCCACGTCCAGCCGCAGCCGCAGCCTCAGCCTCAGCCTCAGCCGCTGCCTTTGCCTCTGTCTCTGCCACGGCCTCTGCCTCTGCCTCAGTCGGGGCTCCTTTAGCCCCGGGTCCCAATGCAGTCGCTACCATTGATGCGCCCCAGCCGTCGAGGGGTGGCTATTTTTAGTGTCCGTTTCAATTTGTGTTACTGTACTTTGTGTCCGCTGCGACTCGCCTGCTCCCACTCCAAGCCCAGCCGCAGATACAAATGACAGCCAGATACATAGTCACAGTTACAGATACAGATACAGATACAAATGTGAATGTAGGCGCAGATACAGCAGCTCTTGTTTTTATTCTTAATTTTATTGATTTGCAATGTTCTCTGATACATATCAGATTGTTAGATAATGCACACTATATATAACTGCAAATAGCTTATAAATATGTACAGTGAGACCTCGATACAACGAATATGAGAAGACTCACAAGTTTCTTCGTTGTATCTATTGATTCGCTATGGCTACCTTTTAGTAAAGCGAAGTTTTAACGAGCGCCTTAGTAAAAAATTTGTTATATTGACTTTTCATTATAAGGCAGTTCGTTGTATCGACGTTTCACTATATATGTATACAAACGTATGATAAACACAACTTCTTCATACATATCATTACCTTAATGCGTATATTAATATTGTCATAAATTCCATAACTTATCCACTTTCATAAATCATTTGAATCATTTTAAGTCTAAAATTGGAATCGATTTCTTAGCTGGAGCACTTTTTATACGTCTTGCATTTAGATCTAGATATAAGTTCCTCAGCTTCAGAAGATTTGAAGAACTATTTCTACTATTTTTCCAATTTATAAAGATAAGATATTATAATAATAATGCTGCATCTAAATTTTATTTCATGCCTGAATATAATTTGAATTCGATATTTGAGAAATTTGTGTGAACGACCTGAAAAAATGAACTGCTAAATCTATATAAAAGCTATACTATAAACTAATTTCTAAGCTTGCTTTCATATAGCATGGTGATATACAATGAAAAATATTCATTATTTTGTTAAATTTGGTTTCCTATAAATATATGCATATATCAATATAAATATAACAATATATATACATATGTATATATATAATGTATAATACTTGGATGCTTATGTGACGGCCCCAAAGAAATGTTCACACGGAAGCCGAGCTGGGATGCACACAGGATGTGCCAAGCGATCATTTTAGTGGGGGGTTGTTCGCCTGTACAGTGCGTACCAGATAAAGAGAGAGAGAGAGAGAAAGAGAGAGAGGGAGAAGTAGGGGGACGCTCTTGCTGGTCATGTGTCACATGTGTGTGTCCATTTGGATGCGTTTCTCCTCCACCCCTCCCATGCTCCACTTCCGCGCCCCTCGTTGAATGCTCTTTTGGCAGTTAAGGGTAGCTCAGAGCTCAACTCTCGAGTGGAGCAGCGAGGCCTGCATCCGCTTGCTAATGATGACAACGCTGCAAGTCGCCAGCCAAATGCGTTTGCTAGCTGCAGATGTATCTGTATCTGTATGTTCGGCAGTAGCTGCAAATGTATCTGTATCTTTGGCTGCTGCTACTGCTGCGCTATATCTTTGAGTGTTGTCGCTGTCGCTGTTGCTGTTGCTGTTGCTGTTGCACTTTGATTTATTTCAACGCTCTTCAATTCCCACGACAGAGCCGAAGACATCGATGCCAGGCAATGCAGATGCACAGCTCTCCATAGCCATATGTAATTATATACATTATATACTCAGTATATGCTCGTATATATGTATTGGTGTATATGCATATGCACTTCCTGTACGCGGATCCTGCGGGGCGCTACCCGCGAATATTGAATAACCAGGAATTCGTTTGTTTTTTTTTCTTTTCAATTTTTAATTTTTAAATATGCAGAAGCGTCGCCTCGTCCGAAGTGGTGCAGATCCAAAGGGCTGCGCAAAAAAAACATTTACCCCTAATAAACCGGAACTAATAGAAAAAACTATAGAGCACACACACACACACACACAGACACAAGGAAAAGGTCGTAGACAATTTTTTATAGGCATTTGACATGGATCACACGGGCAGTTTTTTTTGTTTTGTTTTTTTTTTTTTTTATGTGCACTTCCCATCTTGCGTTTCGCGTTACTCGCATTTTCCCTCTCCCTTCATTAGTTGACTATAATTTATTAATTTACATGCGTCCTTTGCATATGCGAATGCCTGCCACAAGGGTTAGCAGGACACTCGGGGTCGTCGTCATCGTTGTCAGCGGTCGCATCTTTGGGGTAACTCCATTGGCAGACCTCGATGACCCGCGACATTTTCACCCGATTTCGCACCCCTCCGTACCGCCGTTCGCCTTTTCCGTCGGGCAGGTCATGTAGGTTCCCCTCACCAAACAAAAAAAAAAAACACAGATATATTTAAATAAAAATAAGTTCGAGGGGTGGTTCCACACTGATTTCCATGTTTATCAATCTATCTACTTAGATTCGGTATTCTGTAACTCTTTTCAACTTATTTCATTTTTTTATGCTGGTTGTGGCATGCGGCCAATTTGCAGTAGAACCTTAGGAAAGTAGAAAGCTCTAAGCGGGTAATCACTTCGATGGGGTTCAAAGCTAATTTTTTAGCTCATAGGGCTTATTAGTTGCACGGTTTAAGTACTTGGTCTTGAGAACTTTCAGCTAGGATTTTACATACCTGTAAGAAAGAAAAAATGCTCTTTTATTTAGGCAACTTGGATCCAAAATCGAATCCTCCATAGATGATAATGATACTTCGGCTACGTTAAATGGCTAATTTTACCTTCACATCCAAGTCTTCTCTGAATGATAACAATATTTATACTCTGCAGTTTGGGTTCTTCAGTGCAATTCTCTAGATAGCTCGATCAAATTTTTTGAACGAGTCTTTGAGAGTCTTTGAACCTTAGTCAAGTCTTACAAAATTTCTATTGACAGATGCTTTGACTTCCACTTAATAATTCTTTTGGCTATTGCAATCTTAAATGTTAAATTATAGAATTCAGTTAACGTTCACATGAACAAAGTCCAATGAACTGCAGCAAATGCGATCGTCATTGCCTGTTGAATCGTTGTTTAACCTTCCGGATCGGAAATCTTCGTCGTTTCCTTTTTCAAGCAATTGGTTTGCAATGAACAAAATCGATTGACTCGAAGGATTTCAGGAGCTGCGAATTGTGCCGATTGTCCGGTTTTGATGTTTCTCTGTCGCTCGGGTTTGGGTTTCCTAGTGTTGCCTTAAAACGCAATTAAGGTGTAGATCCGCCAAAGGATCGTTTGCTGCGGTTTTGATTTTGCCGGCAATAATTAGTAGCGCACACCGACAAAGGATAATGGATAATGGACAATGGACAATGGCTAGATACCTGCTTAAGCAATTTGGCTCATCAACGCTCTTCATTCAAAATCCAATGAAAACACACGCTGGATTAGTGCCAGGCAATAGACCGGGACGTAGAACGAAGGACCAGCGACCAGGAAGTCCAATGACCGCAATCGACACGGAAATGAATCGACTGCCAAGTGCTGCACCTTCGACTGGACCCTGTCCTCCGCTGACCTTTGTGCAACTCCTGCTGTGAGCCCACAACTTAACGGTACCAGCTGTGCCTCTGTCTCTAGGGCAGGTAGCAGGCGCAGGTAGCAGGCGCTGACCTCGATCTCGACCTCCACCTCGACCTCTATGCTGGCGCTGTGATGTGTTTGTAAACACGCTGAAAATGGAATAATAGATCAAAGCCAGATACGAACGCGATCAGCATACACAAAGATCCTTACACTATTCACAGTTGTGCCCTGTTAGTCCTTCGTCCCGTTCAATGCACTTGCTGCTGGTGTCGGAGAGAGAGATTAATATGAACGGACTGTGGGAATTACCGGAAATCGTTGTCCCCTACTCCTACTCCTGCTTCTGCTGCTGCTCCTGCTGCTGCTTCTGTTTCAGCTCCTACTCTTGGGCCACGTCCATTTTCATAATTTCCATGGCATTCGGGAAATTTGTAACACACATGGCGTTTCCTTTCAATCACAGTGCACAAGGTGCACACCCACACGATACCATCAGTCAGACAAGCATCTCAGGCATCTCTGGACTCCCTGGACACAGGAGTGTGAACGATCCGAATGCTCAGCTATGAAACTCTCCCACGGGATGGATAATGAAATTTGCCCGAATTGAAGTGTCAACTCGTTCAGTCTTTTGTTAACGGACTTGAACTATTTTTCGTGGCATTTGAATATGGGAATTCCTATACAGATAGACCGAGAGTTCAATGGATCTGTGAATGGGTGTAACAATCAGTGAGATTCCATTCTGTATATGTATATGAGCTATTGATATCTGTTTGTCAGAGACTTGCTTTGTACTATATTCCTGGAACCCATAATAGGCGATTATAATTTAATACTCAATTATCGACTTGAGCCATAATTCTAGAGTAAACTACTATTAAAGTGGCTTGCAGTTTATATTATATTATATTATATAGAAATCTAGAAGATAGAAAACCGAAAAATATGAAACATTAGTTTTTTTTAAAGATAAGGGAATTTTTACATCTGGTTTTCCTTGAGCACTATAACTATAATTATTCATGGAATATGTAACTTTTTGCGGATAAGAGTTTCAGTTTTGATAATAAAGTAATTCGACACTAATACTGAATATATTGTGAACCTTTCCAGTTACTTAAGCCGATACTAAATATAAATATATGTATATATGGAAGTGTAGGTCAACTCAGCTTCCACTATGAATTTAATTTAAGTTAATCTTTGGCATTTATCAGTTGCTATCTGAACCAACTGAGCTGTAAAATCCAATTTTTAAAGTCGTAGCACATCCTTTCAGGGCCAAGAAAACTGGGATTGACCTCAGCTCGATTTGTATGTTCCCAGTGAATAGATGTTTATATATATATGTATATATGTATACTTAAGATCCCGTTTTATAGTATTCAACGATTATGTGAGGGTGCGGGGAGAGACCATGGGGGATGGGAGATGGGGGTTGGGGTTGCGTAGCCACCTATGACGGCAACCTTCTACGGTATCCGCTTTCTAGTTTTGTTCCCATTTCGCTTGTGGACAAAAGCAACAAAAAAATGCGCTGAAAAGGAAACTTAAGACGCTTCGACCGTTTTGTTGGTTTCTTTTTTTCTATTTTATTTTTTCGTATAGCGGTACCAACATCCTGGCCCATCATCCTGCAGAAAATAGCAAAATAGCAAATGGACCCGCGCCGGACGACGCGTCTCCGTCATCTGAGGACGTGGGAGGATCGCATACTTCAAGAACAAATGCCTAGCGGTTGTTTCTTTCTATTTTTTACAAATAGAGCACAATGCGCCGGCCCTCTCTCTCTCCCTTTCTCTTGGTCTTTCACTCTTAGCGGCAACTGCTGCTCCTTCGGCTTTCTATTGAGTTTCGCACGCCGTCCGGCATCCTTAAAAAAAGGGCAGGCGAAAATAAAGAAAAAAACTAACCACATGAGGAGAGAGTGAGAAAGGGAGTGAGAGAGGGAGGAGGGGTGGGGGGATCGCACTGATCACGATGATGATCATTTTTCAATGGTTTATCTGCTTAGCGGTTCGCTTCGCTGCGCATTCAAAATGTGATTGATTTTAATTGGAGATCCGAGCCCAAGCAGGATCAGCAGGACGATGAGGTCCTACGCAATGATATTTGCTCAGCAGATGAATTTTCTTTGGAGTACCTTAAACATTGGATAACATCAGGGGACATCCTCCATCCGTCTCCCTTTCTCTCTCTCTCTCGCTCTCATTCTCTTGCTTTGCGGTGCATCTGTTGTCCTGGAAATTGAAAGACTGTTGTCGTAATGTGTGCAAAATCCATTAGATATGTGAGATCTACTCGATGGGATTATGCGCCCAGACAAACAGACGCCCCGAAATGTCTGACAGTTTTGCAGAGCTGAGCACCGATCGATCGGCCCTGAGCAAACGAAACACTCCCATCTACTGATTGGCATCTCCTATCTTGAATTTGTTTTGCTTTTCAGATACAATTTTGCAACTAGCAAAACAAGCAGCTGACAGAACTTTCCTTAGGTCTTGGGTTAAGAAAGCTAGAGGTAGAAACTGGATGCTATGGAAAATCCATAATAATATATATCCACTAATATATTATTAGTATAAGCTATATAACTATTCTGCAAATAAAATATTTATGAATCCATACCTGTACGCATGCATGTATCTAAATATTTATATTCAGCTGGAATTGAAATCTGTTCGCGATGTCGCCTTTCTATGCAATTTTTATCATTTTCAATAGGGAGTAAGAATATATTATTTGAATATTTATTTGTAGTAGTAGAACAGTTACTAATTCCGCCCCTCTATGCAATTCTCATCATTTTTAATGCTTCCTTCAACTCTATTTAACTACTTTTTCAATATTTCTATTTAAGTAATAACAGTACAGTAAAATATATTAAAAAACTTGACGTCTCTATGTTTGCTGCTTTAAACTCTTATTAACATTTTGTTGAGTACTTTTACATAAGATTTAAAAATATTGCAATTGACAAAAAACTGTTGTCAAAATCGCCTTCCTAAGCGATTCTCATTATTTGAAATGGGAATTTAATTAGGTATTGCTTATTTAATATTCCGATATTATATTGAATGCTATAATATTTATTTAAATACACAAAGAAGCTGTGTTTGAGAGGGTTTAGGAAATGTCTCCATCTATTTCACACTTTCCAGGCAATCGATGAGACAATCGAGCTGCCAGATGGGCAAACGCTTCTGGGCTGGGCCGTTCACTTGGCACTCGGCAGCCACTGTGCATTGTGCGAGATCTCGCACCAGCAGACAAAACAGAGATGAAGACAACTGGTTGTGTGCCACGGGCAGGTGAGGTGTGGCAAGGGGCGGCAGGAGGGTGGGAGGTGCAGCAGCGAGGCAGCAGGCAAGCCCAAATAAATGTTCATAATTTTCCAAGTTGTCAACGGGAGCGGCCGCAAGGGCAGCGGCTTCTGCTTCTGCTTCTGCTTCTGCTTCAGCGCCAATAAAAGCAATTGCGCCATTTGGCTAATGGCTAAGGTCCATGTTAGACTAGACGCTCCTCCGGTGAGTCAGTCAGTCAGTCAGTCAGTCAGTCAGTTAGTCAGTTAGTCAGTCAGTTAGTCAGTCTGTTAGTCACTTGGCTGATTGTCCAAGCTTATGCATTCACCAAAATGCCATCATGTGGCAGCAGGCAGCAGGCAACAGGCAACAGGCAATAGGCAGAGGCATGCAACAAGTCATCGTCAGCATTTTCCTACTGCATCACGTTTTGTGGGCAGCGAGGCAAAGATTTTGACTTTTGATTAGCAACGAAAAGCGGCAAAAGCAGCGCAATAAATAGAAGCGAAGCCAAACGAATCGTCTTCTGGCCCTTGGTCAACTGCTGGCCAAGTCCAAAGCGGGAGTCTCCAGAGTCATGTTGGCCAAAAAAGGGACAACCTGCCGTCCAGTTGGTCGTCTGGTCTATTTGGAACACCACAAAGTTCAAATAATTTGAACTTTTCCTGGCCAAAAACCATGAAAATCTCATTGCTCACGGCTTCAACTGGCCGGAAAGTTAGGGAAGGGGAGGGTGGGCGGTGGGACGGGGTTGGTTCTGTTGCATGCGGCAACTGGCAGCAAAACGGTTGAGTCGTGCATTTCACAGCAGTCACATTATGTGAGCTCTACACACGGACCTGGCCAAGACAAGTTGGCCAAAAAGTGTTGCTTAAAAGCAAATTCTAATTTCGCTGCTCAAAACATTGTCATGATCAATAATTAGGAATTTGGTCCAGTCTCTGCCTATCTCACTCCTTCTCTCTGTCTCTCTCTCTCTCTCGCTCTCTCTGTCTCGCTCTGATTATGCAGCCATAAGTCGCGACTTTCATCATGCATCGAGTGTTGTTTTCCTACTGCTCGAATCTGCATTCGCAAACAGTTGGAATCAGCGCCAAGTCGTCATGTAAATTACCAGAGCAAAGCGACTTATATGCAGCCAGCAGTCGGTGTTGCACCAACGTCAGCGGGGGCATGCCACCTCACCTCCACTCATGAGCTTAAATACTAGCTGCAAGTCGACACGTTCAAAAGATCACAAGAAATGGGGTATATTGGCATCGCAGTGAGAGAGAAAGAAAGGGAAAGATAGAGAGAGGGAAAGAAACAGAGAGAGAGAGAGAGAGAGAGAGAGAGAGAGAGAGAGAGAGTGAACGTAGAAACGTCATACAATATGATGCAAGGCTGTAAGGAGAGAAAGAGAAGAAAGCAACAAGAGAGGGATAGATAGAAAAAGAGAGAGAGGGAGAGATAGATATATATATATATAGAGACAGGAAAAGAGAGAGAGAGAGACTGAGACAGAGAAACAGGGAGGCGAGAAAAGAGAGAGAGAGAGAGAGAGAGAGAGAGAGAGAGAGCAGATCGATAAATGCGTAGAGTGTTACTTTATATAGGAAGAATCAGAGAGTGAGTGAGGGAGATAGAAAATGCAAATATTCGTTCTAAAATCTTTTATTTCGTTGGTCAAAATATCATTAAAGGCCATTGCTTAATACTAATGTAACGGTTCAGGCTGCATTTGTCAGCGCACACACCCGGCCACACTCGCACACTCGCACACACACACATACACCTGCAGTTGCAAATTGTGTGCCACATTTGGTGGCTGCTCTTCACTGCTTGTGTTTAGTGGGTTCAATGCCGAACCCATCGAATGCCACATGCCGCATGCCGCATGCCGCACGCCGCATGCAAATGTGTCAATAGCTTCAAACTGGACATTTATTGCATTTGCCATTTAGTATCGAGCATCGAGCCACAAGTATCGATGCATTCGAGCATCGATCGCTCGTTCGTTTATTCATGTTTTGTTAGCTTTTGACTTTGGGGCCGCTCACTGTTAGGTCTACTTTTTCCATCTCCATCTCCATTCGCTTCTTCTTCTACTTCTTGCTGTGGCTTTTCGGTCCGTGGCATGCCCCATGACCGGCTGGGAAAAAAAGCTGGCAACTCGTGAGTGAATCTGGCATACAATATTTTGACAATCCGAAGGATTCTTCAGCAGCAGCGCTCACCTTTAGCATGCGCTCCACTGACATCCACCAACCACCAAACCCCCTCCCCCCTCCTACTCCTCCTCCTTGATGCACCTCCCGCGCCCGCCTACCACCCCTCTCGACTGTCAACAGTGCTCGGCCGCTCTCTTCGTGCGCTTTGAGTTGTGCAACGGATTTGTGGCAACATTTGGTTTTGGTCGGGGCTCCAGCGCTGGCGAGTGGCTGTCGATTTGTTGCACAGATTTGCGCACTCGGTGACTGGCAAAAAATAATACAGAAGAATAACAAAAACAACAACAATAATAATAATAATAATAATAACAAAAACAACAGCAACAAGAACAGCAGCACAACAAATCCTTCGCGCCGCATTTGCCTTCTTTTCTATTTTAAGAATTTTTGAAGAAAAACAATAAAACAAAACAAAAATCAAAAAATAGAAACAACAACTATTTGGCAACAGAACCGTCTCTTACCTTGGCACAATAACCGAGCCATCATCATCATAATCATCTTCATCTTCTTCATCATCATCATCATCATCATCATTGTAATCCTCATTGTAAAGCTCATTGCAAGCTTCATCATCGCGTTGTCATCTTCATCATTATGATATTTGTACAATCGACAGCTTCAACGATTTTTGACATACACTTGCAAAGGTTATATGGAAACGAACAACATATAGACTACCTATATACCCTACATTTCATGCATTGTGAAACAAAAGATATTTAGAAAAAATTTTAAATTTTTGTTGAGAAAATTAATTCTGAAACTTATTTTGTTTGGTATATCAAGGATTTCATAGGGTATATAAACTACGCCATTTCAAAAACCTTTGCTGTGCACATAGGAGATATATATATATACATATATATAGATATATATAAACATATATACGTAAGAGAACGAAGTTTTGGAACATATTTCAAGATGTAAAGTTTATTTATTTCGAAGTTAAAGCTAACTAATGTTAAACAAGGTGCTTGTTAGGGTATTTAGGGTGCGGCTTCTTGCAAATTCTTTTGTATTATTTATTTATTTTTTTTGGCTCTTTGCCTCATTTACATGCGGCGCGCTCTTGAATCTGTGGCGGCTCAAGACGCAGATCACTTGCAGCTACAAAACTTTGGCTACAACTTGGGCAGTCATGATTAAATCGTTGTTGTTTTTGTTGCTGTTGCTGTTGGTGTTGTTGGTGCAACAGCCGCCTAAAACACTCATCATCATGTCGGACAAACAACCTTGTTGCCGTTTGCCATTCGCCGTGCCCGATGCCTGCTGCCTGCTGCCTGGTTGTTGAAGTTGTTGTTGCTGCTGTTGCTGCTGTTGTTGTTGTTGTTGCTGTTGTTGCTGCTGTTGTTGTTGTTGGTTAGTCGGCTGCTTGGCTGGCTGCCCGCCACCCGAGGCTGTCATTGCTTCCTCGTGGCGCTAATGTGGCCGCCGCGGCTGCTGTCGCTGTCGCTGCCGCTGCTCCATTAAAGCTCGGCGCGGCTGCCGCTTATGACAGCCGTTGCACGCTCGCCCGACATGCAACCAGCGACAGGCACCCGGCAGCCAGCCACAAGCCGAGCCACGCATACCCTACACACACACACAACACCTTCGCTTGACACCCAGTGGTGGAAGCTTACAGCTGCTTAACATATTGCAGCTCTGTTAAGCAACAGTTTGTGCCTAACAAGGCAGTCAAGCTTAACATTAGCTGCTAAACTTATCAGTTAGGCAGCTGTTAAGTTCATTTATCATAACATTTGCTATTAACATTTAGAAAAACAGTCTTCATAAAAGTTCTACAGTATAAGTTGCTTAGCCCATTATGGCGCGCTGTTAATAACATTAATTGTTATGTTAGCATTTAACATGATTGCAATGTTTTTATTAGCAGTTTCTAAAATAATTGCTTGTCAATTACTTCAATAAACACGCAAAAAATTCAAACTTTGATTATAACCCGATTATAATATATATAATTCTTGAATAATTCAATAAATTTAAATGTTAAACAAATGCAAAAACTTGAGTGTAAAATATTAATAATTTAGCTCGCTTTTCAAGTTTATTTCTATTTCTATTGCATTCCAATCAGCCATCAATCATGTCGACTAACTGTTAATAAATGATACGTAAAAAGCGAACTTAAAGCCTTTCTCTAGCTCAGCTCAGCTCCGACTATTCAGGAACTGCCTTTTCATTAACGTATATAATAAGAAAAATTATAAATGATTTTTCATATATGGAATGAGCTTTTAATTGACAACTGTTAAACAAAGCGTGCGTCTCTCGACCGTGTGCATAGGGTATACATATATACGTACTTAGATAAATGTGTGTGTGTGTGTGTGTGTGTGTGTGTGTGTGTGTGTGTTGTATATAGCATATAGAAACGGCAACTGTAGTGCGCGAAATATCTCGACATGAATACAATCTTTTAATGATCGTGTGTAATTTTCAAACATGTGGGTACGGTGAAGTCATGGCACGCCGCAGTCGCTGCCGCTGCTGCTGCTGCTGCTGTTGCTGCTGCTGCAGTTGCAGTTGCAGTTGCAGTCGCCAACGTCGTCTGTCACCTGACCCCGACTCGACTTGCTGGCAATCACTCATTGCGAGCGGCAGATGGACAGAGGGATGCATCAGAGCAGTGGCTGGTATAAAGGGAGGAAGAGGGGGCATGCAGCAAGAGGGAGTCAGAGGCGTAGCTGGTGGCTGGTTGCTGGTGGCTGGTGGCTGCCTCGACTTTCGGTTGGATTGCACCTTGAATCTGAATCCGAATCTGGCTGCAGCGCCATCGCATCAGTCACCCACTAACTGAGGACCAGTGCATCGTGGCCTGGTCGCATTTCGCAAGCGCAACAACAATAAGAACAACGCCAACAGCAGCAACAATAAGAACAACAACAGTGACAACAACAATAACAACAATAACAACATTAACAATGTTGCTCGTTCACATGCCACTCAAGAAGTCGTGGCACTGAATTCCCCAGTAGTAAAACTCGCATGCCCCACGTACTTTGCATTGCTTTTGCCACAAGTGGCGGTGGGGCAGCGAATAGCGGGCAGAGGGGCACGTTGCTGGTGCTACAGTGGGGCACTCAAGATGGATTTGAACGTTTTGGGCAATTACAATAGCTCAATTTGTTTGGCACTGTGCGCTGGCAATCGTTTTGTCAATTGTGTTTCTGTGTGTATGAGTGTGTGTTTGCAACAAGCAACTTGCAACAGGCAACAAGCAAGCAGGCAACAGGCAAGCCGGCAACGGGTAACCAGCAACCAGCAACTGGCAGCTGGCAGCATTTGCAGTTATGTTTCTGTCCAAAAAATATTCTACTTTTAGTTTTCAATTAGCTGCCGCGTCATGCCGCATGCAAGAGAAAGGCAAAGAGAATGGAGTCGGCTCCCAGAGTGTTGGATAATCAGTTCCAAAACAAACTACAAGTAATCTCCAAAAGAAGTGACGGTTAGGCATAATGATGTATACATCAGTCATATCATACGCCAAGTCCAAGTAATTATCATTCTTCAATATCCATTCAATATCTTCAAAAACAGGGATATTATTTTCATAATGTTGTCAGTTATTACATACTCCAAATCGAAATTTATCTGAGTCGTTGTCAAACACTTTACATATTTGCTTTAATATTATCTTTGATGAAACTAAAAACGGGGATATTAGTTTTTCACTGTTAAATGATGAAAATTACAGTTTAATTGCAAAGTACGCTATATAGACGACATCTAACCTTATTGAAAGATCAAATACAAATTACAGTTTGAAATTCATTGCATTTATCTCAGAGCTAATATCTTTGATAATACTTTTTATACATTTTTCAACACTTACTAGCAATAAAATAAAATTTGTAATTGTTTTATTTTTTCTTTTTTGAAGTTTCGATTTCATAATAAATACTAGACTTTAAAAATGTTAAAAGCAGACTGAAATTTTGATATCTTAAGAAGGGCATTTTCTAAGAAATCGATATGATCGAAAAAAGTAAGATTAGTTGAGCTTGGAGTAAACGTTAGGCTAATTTTTACCCGAAAAGTAACAAACAATTGATTTTTTTTTACCTATTAATAAATTTGCGGATTCTTTACCTTTTCAACAATTAATTTGAGAATCACCCTATCTGTAAGGCTCTTAAAGAATATCGATTAGACGATACAAAAGTAATGTTGGCATAAATTGTTATCGAAATTCTGAAATCTTCTTCTTTTTACTTAAGATCAATGTATTTATTTATATATATTTAGTCGTAGTACAAGATACTCCAGAATGCGCAATAGATCACATTTCGAGATTGCTTCAAGCTCTGCTCAAACTCTGCCCAGCCTCTGCCCAGCCTCTGCCTCTGCTGTGATCTAAAATTTGTCGCCCACTCAGCGGCCTTTCGATGTTTTGCTTTATTGTTCATGCAGCGCACTATCTGCTGTATTTGTATCTGAATCTGCGTCTCTTATTGTTTGTGTTTCCATGTATCTGTATCTGCAATGGTATCTGTATCTGTATCTGTATCTGTATCTGTAGCTGTATCTGCAACTGTTTGTGTATCTGTAACGCTTAATGCCTGGTGTTTAGCATTTTCAATTTACATATTACACGGCAGTCGAAACAAGATTTGTGGCCAATGGCCAACACGGCTCTCGCCGCCGCCGCCAACACGGTTCTCCCCACCTGGCTCAACCTGGCTCCATGTGGCTCCATGTGGCTCTATGTGGCTCCACCTGGCAGCAGCTTCTCTCTATAGCAAAAACAATTTATTGTGACACGAGGTAATTGCCTGGGGCTGCATTACGTCTACTTTGTCCAAAACGGACACGTTAAGGCCAATAACACAGCCGGCCGAGAGTCAATGCCTTGGCCAGCAGCGAATTCTCATAATGCTTGAGATGTTGATCAGAGAGAAAGAGTGCGAGAGAAAGAGAGAGAGCGAGCGAGCGAGAGATGGAAAGCAAACGAGTGACGGTCAGTCAAAGGCTAAGACTAGAGCTTGGTCCATAGATCGATCAGCTAGCGGCACGAAGATGCCAACTAGCCCAAAGCACAAGAAGAAGAAGAAGAAGAAGCACCAACCAGCAGCAGCAGCAGCAGCAGCAGCAGCTGAATAAGAAGAAGATGGAGAAGAAGAAGAACTTATTTGGTGTAACAATTATTTCGTGATTTAATTTCGACCTTTAGCGACCAATTTAATCGATCCACCAAACCACCGCGCAGCTCCATTATTGTTGTTGTTGTTGTTGCCTTGGACAACAGCCTGAGCCACAGGCCAGAGTCGAAGCCAAAGCTGCAGCCAGATCCAAAGCTCTGGGAGTGGGCAGCAGCAGCCGCACCATCAGCAGCAGCTACAACTGTACATTTGCAGAGGGCTGACAGGTGAGGGTGGGGAGCGGTGGTTAGGTGGCTCAGCGGTGCATTTGGTGCATTGTTTTGGACTGCCAGTGGCTCCTCAATCGTGCGCGATATTCCGCCAAGCCTACAGCCCCGAGGCACACAGGTAAGCAGGCGACCAGGCGACCAGGCGACCAGGTAAACAGGCAGCACTCGACAATCGGCAGCGATTGCCCAGCGCTTGCCGAGGGGCAGCTGCCTAGACACTAAGTTCCCACGTCCATGTCCGCCATCGCCGTCGCCAACGCCGGGCAAGTGCCGGTCGAGAGTTGCTCCGCAGTTGTTGCACCAACAACAGCAGCAACAGCAACAGCAACAGCAACAGCAACAGCAACAGCAGCAGCAGTAACAGCAGCAGCAGCAGCAATGTCCCCAGAAGCGTTTCGAGCGAAAATTTAAATTTCGCTCCGCTGCAGCATCATGATCATCATCATCATCATCATCCTCGGCAACATGATGATGAAGTTGAAGATCGTCGTGCTGCTTGGCTTCTTTGTTTTGTGGCCTGCTGCTGGCAACAGTTGCTGCTATTGCCGCCCCTCTCTATCATTCTCTCTCGCTCTCTCACTCGCTCTTGCGGGCTTGGGCCAGGTCAGGTTCGCCGCGACTTGGTCAGCCCAACACGATTACTGGCCGCTAATAATTGCCATTGATTTGGATCATGAGGCGGCTCGACAAAAATAAGTAACCAAAACCCAAAACAAAAGAAGAAACCAAGAAGCTAAAGCAGAACCAGAGGAAGCAGAGGAGGAAGAAGAAGAATCAGAAACTCTTGGCCAAAGTGCTCGCAATTTGTGAAATTACATAAATCAGCTTTTATTTATTTATA
This sequence comes from Drosophila pseudotalamancana, assembly GCA_037075185.1. Lineage (NCBI taxonomy): Eukaryota > Metazoa > Arthropoda > Insecta > Diptera > Drosophilidae > Drosophila > Drosophila pseudotalamancana. The sequence continues at coordinate 150,988 of JBAMCK010000366.1, read as the reverse complement.
CATTTGTTGAGTTGCAACTGGGAGCTCCGTCGATCGCTTCCTGTGTGCCAATTCGGTTGCTCTTTCCCATACCAATTGCCCTTTTGCTTCTTCTGCTCCACCGAGTTGCCAGACTTCTCAGCCTTCTCAGCCTTTCCAACTTTCCCACTTTCCCACTTTCCGACTGCCGACTGCCGACTGCCCACTTCCCACTTCCCACTCGCTGTTTTCCATTGATTACTTATTTTCCCAAAATAAATATTCATTGTGAATTGCGCTGCAAAACTCATTTGCGAGGCGCTGCCAACTAAGTTGGCTAAGTTGCGGTTATCGAGCGAACAATCAGCCGAGGCTGATGTCGATGTCGATGTCGATGTCGATGTCGATGTAGATGCTTCTGTTATCGTTAATCGAATCGAACGGACTGCACTTGCACAGAAGCAGCTAGAAATTCGAGTAATTGAATTGAATTTTATCTTGAGCCACAAATTGCCTGCAAATGTGTAAATTAACAGGACTGAAGATGCAAGTTATCGTTTATCGATAGTGTTTGTAGTAATCGCATTCAATCAATAAATTGTGTTGAATTCAATGTAAATTCAAAGGTCTCAATACTATAGATAACATAATATACACAGATTAAGTGCTGTATTATCGATTAATCGATTATGTAACTTAGTATGACATTATTGTTAACTGTGATAACTTTTGATTACATATTCTTAAATCTATTATGAACTTAATTTTGTATCAAAAGCTGTTGAGTTCGTTAACACTTCAATTATCGATCACATTATCGTTTCGATATCGATTACTTGTTTTATTAGTTAGTTAGCTTTTTATAACTTTAATCCAACATTTTTGCTTCTCACATCAGTTCAATTGAACTTATCGATAAGCATGTTGACTATCGATAAAAGTTATCGGCTGCTACCATGCTTAACCTTTGCATCCAGTTAAACACCATTTGCTTGGCGCTTCAAAAATGAATGGACGAAGAGCGGAGGAGGGTTCCAGATGAATTCGAATGGAATGGTTCGATTTATGAACTTGTAGTCGGAAGTGATTAGAGTCCGTGTGCGTCCACCTTAACGTACAACTTGTTGTGCCTCTGTGTGTGTGTGCGAGCGATTGACACGTTCCATGTGCCCGACTCGAACAGAAAGTTCAGATTGGGACTGCAATTGGGAATGCGAATGCGAATGCGAATGCTGGCAATGAACAAACGCGAAATTCATTCATTCAAGAGCGCAAATGGAAACCACTGCAGAGGCAGAAACCACTGGCTGGTGGTTTGGCGGTTGGTTGTGCTGGCTTGCTGGCTGGCTTGCTAACTTGGCCCGAATCGTGTCTGCCATGGAAATTGAATGAGCTGTGCGCGTGAGCCACGATCGGCGACTGCGTACAGCCAACAGGTGGTGGGGACCCAAAGGGGGTAGGTGAAGGGGGCTTGGGGGCCGGTCAGCGGTCGCCTCGAGGCTGGCCAGAGTTGTAGGTGCTGCCTGTCTCCCTGTCTGGCTGTCTGGCTGGCTGGCTGTCGGTCGGCGGTGCTGCACTTGTGGCAGCTTGTTGCAATGAATCGCTCTGCTTTTGGGGGTAATGAAGAATTATTGTGGCTCATTGTAAATGTCTCTAATTATGGTTCATTAATCAATAAAATTGTTTAGGCTCCAGCACCGCCGCACCGCTGCACCGCTGCACCACCCCGTTGGCTTGGCGAAAATTATGCCCCAGACTGTTGCACGCCGCCGCGATCTATCGACATGTGTTTGTGGCATGGATTGCCAGATCGTGATATTTGTAGTGGACACACGTTTGTCTCTCACACGGCAACAGACAGCGCCAGAGCAGGCCCCCCGCCCCCTTACCAGCAATCACCAACTCCCCCTCTCTCTTTCAGTATCCCCCCTCTCTCGCTCTCTCTCACTCTGCCTCTCTGTCTACCTTTTTCTAACAACTAAAACTAAACTAAGCCTGAAATTGTTCGCTTCAGTTCCGCTGAACTTTCTTATCGCTCTTTTAATGGCCTAATATGAGTTCTCGTTTTTGTCTTAGTGTGCGTGAATGTGCATGTGCATGTGTGTGTGTGTGTGTGTGCGAGTGCGTGTGTGTGTCGTTAAAGCATTGACAATAGCTGCGACCAGTCGACGCTTTTGATAATATGGCCAAGTCAAGACACGCTCGTCCAGAGCAACGTTTGCGCTCCACTGACTGAATGAAAGTGGTTTCTTTTGTTGTTGTTGTTGTTGTTGTTGTTTCGGTGGTTCCAGTGGTTTCAGACGCCCAAAGATCAGAGCGCGACATACGTACGTACTTAGCCGTGTCGCATACGTCTGTAAGCAAGTGTGTGCGCGTGTCTGCGTGTGTGTGTGTGTCCAAAAGTGTACGTCATGGACATTTAGCTCTAGTAGTAACCACACCGTGCTGCATACTGCACCGCATCATGCCGCACCATGCCGCAGCACACCGCGAGGCACCACCCAAGCAACACTCACGGCCAAGGTAGATGACACGAGAATCTTCTCAATGCTGTTGCCCGGGGTTTGCAACGCTCTTGGCGTTTTACCCGGCGTGAAATTGGTTTAACCCACTGGTCACAATTGCACGCACACACACAGCGCCACACACACACACACACACACACACACATAGACATAGACATAGACATGGGCTCGTGTGGAGGCGGGGGCGGGTGCCGTTCAAGAGGCGTACAAATAGTTTGGAGCGCATTAACATTAACATTAACTGAGCCGCAAAAGCGACAAGGGCAGCCGACCAGCGCCTTCTGAGACCCCTTTGCCTCTGCCCCACCCCCACCCCCTGCCCTCACACGCCCCCTCTACGAGCGGAAGAGCCAGAGCTTAGGCCAGACTCAGCACCAACTGCTGTCCTCCTCCTCAGTTTTGTTATCTTTGTCTCCATATCTTTACATGTGTTTGTTTTGCCTAACTGTGTGCACATTTGTGTGTGTGAGGCGCTGTTTGTGTGTGTGTGTGTGTGTGTGTGTAGGCAATGTCCAAGCTGCAGCGTATGACATACAAGTTAATTTAGGTGAAGTCGAAGAGTCGTTGCACTTGGCTCGACAATCATTTCCTCATAACTACTTCGTTTGTCCGCAAAACCTCGGAACACAGTTTGCGATTATCAGATAATTGAGCTTCGTATTGTAGGGCGAAGCAGTGTTGGCAAACGTCTGCCCATATGCATAGAACCTATCTGTGTAACAGAGAAAAAAGGCGCCACCCAAACGAAAGAGTTTAGAGCTGTCCTATAAAGTGGAATGAATGAAGACCTTATATAGATATATCGATTTATTTTAAGCCTATAAGGATATTAAATTAAGCGTTTAGTATTTCTATTCTTCTATTCTTCCCAACACTATTTAGCCTCCCCTACCCACCTAGCAGTTACCGTTATTAAAACTATAGCCAACATGAATTTTTTTAATATTTTGCATTTTATGGTTGAAAAAGTATTTACAGAGTATCTTGCAATGTGGAAAACTCGACTAGCGCAATTTTCTTCTTGCTTCACTTTAACTTAATAATAATCTCCATTAAAGCACTTTTACCTGTTGCTTGGTTTCAATTCAATTTGTTAGAACTTGCCAGGTTATTTTACAACAGGGTATACCCGACTTACGCACTTCAACTTATTGTTTCACTTTAATTTAATTCTATGTACAAGTCAATGAATGAATACTTAAAGGAAAAGAAACTTGAGTTCAGTACAGGGTATCTTGAGTCGGCGCATACTTCATTGAAACATTTTTACCTGATGCATTGCTTTTATTCAGCTACAAATAATGGCTCATTATTTATATAAACGGCTATTATGAATTTTGTAGGGTATATTATACCCGACCAACGCTCTTGAATCTGTTGTTATACTTGAATTAAATTATGATGCCTAACTGTATTCTCTTTACAGCAATTGTCAGTCAACAATTTACAGGGTATCTTTTGTTGTTGCACTTCTGTTATCAGGCTTATTAACTGCTACGCGTAGCTCCCCTTAAATAGGTAATCCCCAATCATGGAGCACTTGTTCCTCATGGTGGACTAAGTGAATATTCTCAAGTGTCGACTCAAATTGTTGCCCCACCCTAAAAACTAACGCCTAACTCTCATCTAATGCTCGTAATCCGTAATCCGTAATCCTGCTGCCACAGTCTCTGCCTTCTCGGCTTATCGGGCCGTGAGCATCTGAGCGGACAGTCGCTTGGCGGTTGGGTGGTTGGGTGGTTGGGCGGTTGGGCGGTTGGGTGGTTGCGGTCTGTAGCGGTTAGATGCGCCTGGTCGCCGTTTAATTTCATTCGCCTGCCTGCGTCTTCAAGATTTCGAGTGCTTTTTAATAATTGTTGTAGTCTTCATTGTTGTTATTGTTATTGTTGTCTTCATTGTTGTTGTTGTTGTTGTTGTTGTCATCCGTTGTCATCATCATCAGGCGATTAAACGAGGCAGCAACAACGCTAAATAATAACAATGCCAGAAGAAACTAGCGGGCAACGTCACCTACAATAACAACAACAACAACAACAGCAATAACAATAACAATAATAAATATTTCTAAACAGTTAGTTACATTAAGAGCCGCAATGAAAACAGTAACTCACATGTAAAGAAATAATTTGACTCGCACTCGCACTTGGATTTTATTTTCCCCCGAAAATCTTGCCTCTCGCCTTTTCCCACTTGCCGCTTGCCGCTTGCCGCTTGCCTCTTGCCTATTGCCGCTTGCTGCTTGCCGCTTGCTGCACTCGTTTGTGCCACATGGAACTGTGGCTATAGGGCATAACGCTTTTCACTGCGACAACATCAGCAACAACAACAGCAACTAGTGGCTCGAATACCTAACTACCCTGTAACTGCTTTTAGTTATCGATTTTCTGATTCTGAATATCAATAGTCATAAAAGCTTCAAGACTTTGATAAATTTTTATGTATTTATTTATTGACTTTAGTTTAAGAGAAGTTTAAATTTTAAAATTAATTATATGTAAGCTGTATGATTCTCAAAATCGATAAATATCGATGTAACGCAGTAGATTTTAAAGTAGTAGTGTAAAAAGTATAATAATATAGATGTCTAGCATATATTGTGTGTTTCTATAGATCAGAAAGGATTTGATCGATAATAATAATATCGATACCTGAAAAATAAGCTGTTGAGCTCAATTTAGTTGCAGTCGCTTGCCTGTTGCTTGTAGCCCACTTAAAGCAGACCTCATTTTACAGGGTATATTAGTAACAATTGCTCGCTGCCAACTTGGAGCTTGGAGCTTGGAGCTCTCCGTGGAGCCACATGAGAGCTTCTTCGTTTGTCTCTGCGCAGGTTCCGATCTTTTGATGATAATCAGCAGAAGCTGCTGTCCCGCTGTTAGTTGTTGCTGCTTCTGTTGTTGTTGTTGTTGTTATTGTTGGCTTTGTGGGCAGCGAGCGTGGAAACAGTTTGGAAAATCACATGCGACATTTGCTCAGCAGCAGCAGCAGCAGCAACAGCAGTAAAAGAAGCAGCAGCAGCAGCAACAGCAACAGCCGGCGACCATCCAGGGAGGTGGCAATCTTTAGCAGATGCAACTGCTGCACATTGCCTTTGCGATTGCCTTTGCCTTTGCCTATGCCTTTGCCTTTGCCTTAGCCTAAGCACGATTCGGGCACCCAGGCTATATACCCCTCTCTGTCGCTCCCACCCTCTCTGCCCCCTTTGGTCCTACTCCCACGGTCGTTTATTCATTGGCCCCGTTACATGGCAGCCATTTGGCGACAGTTTTTGCCATCGCTTGCGGCTTCGCTGGCGACAATTTGCTTAAAAAATAAATCACGAAAAACCGCGAGGCAGCCAACGACCAAGTCGCGCCACAATAAAATGCCCAGCAATATTAATAATACCCCGGACCGAGACCCAGTCCCAGCCTCAGTCCCCCCACTCCTGCTCCTGGGTCTGGACCAGCTCCCATTTGTTCCAAGCAGCAGGAAACGGTAGCGTCTGCCTCTTCTTCTGTCCTCCACTCGGCCAATCAATGAAAGCGAATCGCGAATCGCGAATTGCCACTTTTTATGTGCCTGCCGTTTGAGGCATGGGGCATGGGGCATGGGGTCCAGCGTGTGGGCCGCGGCAGCACGCACAGTGGATCGATTTTTATCGATTGTACAGCTTGTCCAAATTGCATGTAATCGAAAGAGCCGCTTATCGATATGTCATTGCATTTGATAGCGAAATGTATTGAAATAAAATTGGTTGTTATCGATAATTTGTTTTCTATTTATCAATTAATATTAGCAGAGTCATTGTAAGCAAAACAGATTGAATATGATTAAAAATTATTGGGTAACTTATTCAATGCCAAGTAAAATAGCAAACCGATAAAAATTGATAGATAATAATATCTGTGAACTTGGTAAAGCCGATTGTGTCGATAACATTTATTGGTAAATATTAATGATGTTTGTTGACTATAAATGGAGACAAACGTAATCGATAACATTTACACTTTGCTATAAGTAATGCTGTAATTTTATATTCGAGTATATAGACTAGATATGATTGAGATAAAGATCAATGTGATTAAATGTGATTTATCGACTGTGCCTCAGCGATAACTGTTTTGTGATCAGCTAATTAACTGAAGTTCCACATATTTGTACGAAGCCTAGTGACTGGATGCGCCTGATCGATTGGCTGTTATCGATAACCGCATTTCCTCACTTCATTTCACATCGCTTCACTTGACAAACAACCCGTTGATTGTTTTTTTTTTTTTTTGTCCACCCACATCCACCCACATCCACACCCACAGCCACAGCCACAACCAAAGCGACATCCACTTGGGTGAACAGTAGCGGGCCTCGGAGTTGGGCTTGCGAAATTGTCAAATGATTTACATCCGACATATGTATGGAAAAGCTCACGAATCTATCTGTGGCACGATTAGGACACAAGCGCGAAACTTGCCACGCGGTACAAGGCGCAACTTGCAACAAGATGCTCGTGTTTGTGTCGCTCGAATACACTCACATCCATTCGAATACACTCACATTCATTTCTCGCATTCATTCATTCACATGGCCCAATCACCCGCGATAATCGTAATCGTGGTTATGACAAATTTTCGGATGCAACACGTCCCGCCGAGGGGGTGGATGCCAACAGTGGGTGGGGGAGGGGGGGGGGGGGAGAGGTTGGGGTAAGAGGGGGTCTTGTTGAGGGCTTTGGGTGAGAGATCCTCTAAATGCTTAGGCGTCGCGCTGCCATCAAAGTAATTGGAACTTTTCTCACTTTCACGCGCACAAATTATACGACGCCGCATTTTGTGGTCTTTCTGCCCGAAATAATCTACGAACTTTCTTATTTTCAGTTTTTGTGTCTAACAATTTTCCATTTTATTTTCGCGCTTCGTTGTTGTCTGCTGCTGCTGTTGTTGTTGTTGCTGTTGTTGTTGCTGCTGTTGTTGCTGCTGTTTTTGTTGCTGTTGTTGCTGTGACACGGCAGCTCATCGCAGCGCTTCGTGTTTGGCTAGTCATGACTTCCGCTCTGTCTCTGTCTCGAGTCTTGTGTTCCTCTCCCTGTTGCAACTGCAACTGCAACTGCAACTTGGCACTTTGGCACAAATCCAGTTGCAACGACGCTTCAATGTTGCCCCATTATGTGGCATGTGTGCCTCACATTCGGCTGCAATGTTCTGACGCCCACACACACACACAAACACACACACAAACACAATCGTCGCAACTGCCGCCAAATGAGGCAACAATCAGCTGCACTCGACTCTCGACTCTCGATCGATTCATCGATTGGCCACGTCTGCCGATCGCATTAGGGAGCGCATCTAACCTCCACACACTTACACACACACACACATGAGTCTATAAGGCATTTCTTTTTAGCGGTAAGTCAATCCAATCACAATTTGTATTCAGTGTTGAAAAATCTCCTTATTTGCTTTAAATCAATCCCATCTTCAACTCTCTCTCTCTTCGCTTCTCTCTTCCTCTAACAGAACTTTCATATTTGTAAAGGCTCAATCACTGATTGATGTCTCGATGATTGAAAGCAGTCATCAAAGTATTAATAGGTATACAAAGTTTGTCTCCCACTCTTCACAATGCAGCGAAAGATCTGCCAAGTCTAAGGTAAAGCGTTTCAACAGCCTCTTTTACAGGGTATTGGCAGTTCTGGCCACTCGGCTGCTTGCATGCTGTCCGGCATAAATATTTGATTGGAAGGCCAAGCAGCTTAAATGTCCTTTTCACCTTTCAAACTGGCCAAATTAAAAGTTTTTCTGTGTGTGCGTGTGTGTGAACAGTCTTTGAATGAGTCGTTAAGTGGGTGCGTGGGCGGTGGGCGATGGTCGGTGGGTGGGTAGTGGGGAGTGGATGATGGGCGGTGCAGGTTGGCTAATTCAAAAAAAGTGTATCGTGGCCTAGTCAATCGTTGACTGTGCATGTGGTTGAGTGTGTGTAAATGTATGTGTGTATGTGTGTATGTGTGTGCGTGTCGTTTTATGCTGTGCCTGCTGGCAGTTCCACAAGAGACAGCCCAACCACCCGCTCCACCCGCGCCACCCGCACCACCCAACGGCCTTTCAATTTGCTTGCGATTTAGCAAAACTTTTCAATTTTTTGTTTTGACAAAAGTCGCCCGGGCAGAGGGACCCAAAGTGCCTTTTTTGTTGGCCAAGAAGAGTGGCGACGGTGCTGCTGCTGGTGGTGCTGGTGGCGGGGTGGCGATATATCGCCGGCTTCTTGTGGCCGACGAGTGAAAAGAATGCATGAAGGCTTATCAGTTGGACATGCTGTATTTTAATTGTGGGCACTCGAGTGTGAAGCCGGCCCCAGCTCAGAGACAACAACAGCAACAACAACCTCCACCTCCACCTTCGCTCTTAGCCTTAAAATAAAAAGTTGGCAAAGATGCGGCCAAGGGCTCGGCACGGCCGTCAGGTACACAAGCCCGCACAAATGGCCAACAACAACAAAGCCAACCCCCAGTCCAGCTAACCAACCCCCTCACCCCCCAACCCCCCTCTCCAGGAGTACGTGAAGCAATGCGAGGCGAAAGTTTTGTTTTTCCCAATTTTTTGATTATCGCCAACGTGTGTAGTTGAAGATAAGGATCGCCGGTCCAACAGGAGCTGAAACTCTAAACAGGATGAGCAACAAATTCCGGCTTTGTTCTGCCCGCAAGCAAGTCCTGTGTCCTTTCGATGCCGGCCAAGCGAAAGCCACAAATTGCCTTCTAAGGACACACTTTTTAAATTGCCGCAAAGTTTAATTGTGGGGCACGTGAGTTAATCCCAGTTTGGGGCAACGATTGCTGGCCATTAGCTCTAATGGAGACGCCTCGATTTGACAGGCAGTAAGGGGAACAACAAGGGGAACAATAGGGGGGGCAAGTTTAAAACTCCTTTAGATGTTTCACTTAGTCAAAGATTGGAAGAGGCAGAGCAGGACAAGAACTACGGTAAGGTGTGACGGAGGTATTACTGGACTTGTATAAGAGTTGCTGATAACAAGAGTGCAAAGGAAGAGATCTAAAGAGGGAGTCGATTGAACTAAACAGAGCGGCTGATAAGAAAAGAGAACTGGGAAAATGGGTAAGAAAGTCGAAGCATCTAACTTTAAGAACTGTAAGACGAGAACAAACTATAACTGACTGTAAAAACTAAAAGAAAGCATTTTCTATAAACTCAGTCTTACACTAAATGAATACCCTACAAATACCTTTATAACCAAAAGGGAACCAAAGGAAAACTTTGGCCTAGTCGAATTTCTGCCTTGTCTACAATCAGATTTTCCAAAGCTTAGGGTATTGCACTTGCCTTATGTATAGGGTATCTGCTGTTCGATTGGCAAAATGCAAACGTTAAATGCAAACATTTTACATACAGCCTAGACATGCGATAGATAGATACGTGGGACACTTCGATCCGGAACACGAGGAGAACTCAATTAGGCGGCTTTTCGAAACAATTGCTTGAGTGGTGCGTGTGGTGCGAGCGCCAGGCAGTGTGGTGGCAGCCTCTGTGTCGGATATACATCAGTATATACCCAGAAATCGGAGCGTCAATCTGTAGCCGAGAGCTGCTCCCAGACACTGGCAAACGGACAAATTGACAAACTGACAAACTGACAAACCGTTTGGGGAGCGTCCGACAATTGGAACTGCAACGACTGCCCACCCACTCACATTTGCATGTTGCAATTGCCAAGCCCCGAACGATGGTCAGCGGATCACTGTGTGGATCACTGTGTGGATCTCAGTGGATCACTGTGTGGATCACTGTGAGTCTCTGCGGCTAGCCCATACGTTGTCTTTTATTGATGGCTTTTAACAGCCGAGCCAGCGTCGTTTAAATAATGAGCCATGGAGTCGAGGCCGTAAGTCGTACTCTCTGCCACACAGACACACACACACACACACACACCTCCGCAGTCGGCGTCACAGCAAGTCATCGATGGATGTGGATGTGGATGTGGCTGTGGATGTGGCTGTGGATGCGACCCAGTTGAGGAGATCGCTCGCCGATCTATGCCAGCTGCTCCGCTCAGTTGGGCAATGGCCATTGGGCATTACCTAATGATGTGGCAACGCCAGCGGCATGACTAATTACAAATCAGTGTGCCCACACTGCAAAGTGCCGAGTCACTGCCCAGGCAGTCCCTGTCCCCTTTTCCTTTAAGAGTCCCTCCTCTCTCTCTCTCTCTCTCTCTTTCTCTCGCTCTCTCTCACTCACTTTCAATTTCTGTCCGAATTATTTGCGATTTCGCGCACTTTGACCTCATCGGTTGACGTTGTTGTCATCGCTGCTCAAGCGAGAAATTGCAAAGGCAGCTGCTTAAACACAAACACAAACACACACATATACTCGCACACACACACACAAATGCACTTGAAAATTGACCGGCCAAAAGCTGCGACGACGATCGTCAAATGCCAACTCAAGTCTGACATTTATTGTTTGCCTCTGACGATGATCGCCGGGTGACGTTAACAGACCAAGCCGACTGCCGCTTGACTGACCGACCACGAGATACCACGCGCTGTTAACCTTTAGGCTTGATTTGGCATCAGCTTTTGGTCGTTAGATAATCTTTCTATTGCCAATATGCTTCTTTATTAGCCAGCCAGGCTCTTGAGTCTGCACCACTTTTCGTACAGCATACCCTATTTCGATTACAGGGTATAAAAAAGGATTGATTAATTTGTATGAAAGATTTTCTTTACGTTTTCTTCACTTTCTGCTTCATCAGACTAACTTTCATTGAATTGCCTACAGGGTATACACACAATTACAGGGTATATACACAAAAATGTATTAAATTGAGGTGAAGATTATATAAAAGCTTATTCCGCACATTATGCCCCATTCCGCACATTATGCCCCATTTGTGGCCGCTAGTACAGGGTATTGCTGAAGTAAGCATATGAGCTGCCCATGAGCCGCGTCTCAGCTCAGATCTGCACAACTTGAGCTCGGTCTGTCCTCGGTTTCAGTCTCGGAGTCCATTGCCGGCTCACGCATATTGGTGCCATATGATTAGTTCGACGTCGTCGATGCATGACAACCCATCTGAATATAGTAGAGCGCCAGCTCCAAGCCCAGCCAAATCTCGTCTCGTCTCTCTTCTCGTCTTGTCTCTCTTCCCGTTTCATCTCTCTTCCCGTCCCGTCCGTTTCTCGTTCCCGTTTTGTTTCTCGTCTCGTCTTGTCTCTCGTCTCGGGCTTGCCAGCAGTAACAACAATATGATCATCATCTGGGCCCTGCCGCTCTGCCTGTGCCTGTGGTGCCATTGATGACCACAAAAAATAAAAATAAAAATAAAAAAAAACTAAAACTGGGCGTGGCTCTCGTGGCATGCCCCTCAATACACCCAACTTGGGCATGGGCGCGCGCACACCCAAAAAAAAAAAGAAAAAAAAAGAAAAAATTAAAAAATAAAAGAGAGAAGTAACCAAAAGCAAATCAAAAGCAAAACCAAAATCAAAGCCAAGCTGTTATTCCCTGCAACGCTCCCCCATTCCCAACTCCCCGCCCACCCTCCTCCCCCAACGCTGCGACGTCTCCAAGTGCGATCACTTACAAGTACAAAATTGTCCCAGCCTACGCTCAGCTGCACTCAGTTGTTGTTGTTGTTGTTGTTGCTGTTGCTGTTGGAGCCCCAAAATGATTTCTGGGCGCTGATTTCTGATTTCTCATCCGCTCGCGTGTGCGTGAGCCACAGTTGGGGCCACAGATGCAGAGATATCGCTGCGAATGGGAGCAAGACATATCGCAGGTACGCCTTAGCTCATTTGATATTCATTGATGTGGAGCACCGAGTCCGATCTGTCCCCCAGCACCGGCTCCAGCTACAGCTCCAACTGTAGCTCCGGCCAGGGGCACGGCCACGTTCCACAATCCACAAGCCACAAGCCATGTGGCGTGCGCGTGCGCGTGTGCGTGTGCGTATGCGTGTGCGTGTGCGTGTTTGCAAGTGCCAGCCATAGAGGACTCTTGGCTTATTCGCAACACCAATTACAATTACCTCACCCACTAAATGCCCACCTAACACACAGGCACAGGAAATGGCAGTGGGGACCAAAGTAATCGCGTCCTCCTTTCCAAAATTGAATTTAATTTGGACCATTTACAAAACAAATGGAGTCTCGCAGAGTTTGCTGACCCAGTCCTGGCTTCGAATTCCTAGCCTAAGCTAAAAATCTACTCGATCTGCCCGATTCGAAGAGTAGGTTAAAATAAGTTCTTGTATATAACTTTAGGGATTGGGCTTAAGATTTAATTAAGAGGAGAAAATCTGCTCCACTCTGTGTGAAAAATGTAAAAGTTTACATTTAATCTAATTGGAAATCCTCTCTCTCATTTAAATCTGCCTTTAGAAAAGGTTTTTCCAGAGGTTTTCTTTAGATTCTTACGATTTGCCACACAAAATTGCTTTTTTTTTTTATCAAAAGTTAACTTTACCTTTCGTTCAGCTCTCAACCTCTAAGCATCGCCTATCTATGCAATTCTCATAGATTCAAGTCTTTATACAATTCAGCGACTATTTCGCAATATTTTTGCACCCAAAAGTTATATGATTGATTTTTACACGCAGATCTGAACAATTTATGAATTATATTTATGTGCACAAATACGAGTTGGTTTTAAATAGAGTTTACCTGAAATTTGATCAGCTCACGAGTTGCATGGGCTTCAATGCGGAATACAAAATAATTGAACTGCATTCTATTAATATTTAATAAGCCCCCAACTCTCAATCAAAGCATTCCAGCCAGCTATCAGATCTTGAGACAGATTGGGGAATGGTGGAATGGATCGTACAACAGCTAGCCAGAGAGCCAGGCAGATCTTTTTTGTTGCCAGACCTCCTTGTGGGCCTGGCCAACAGCAGCTTGGGCTTGACTAAATGCTGGCCTGCAGTAGTAATTGTTGTTGCTCTTCAGCATTGCTGTTGTTGCTGTTAGTGTTGTTGTTGGTTGGGTTTGTTTTTGTTTTTGTTTCTGTTTTTGTTTTTTTTTTTTTGGTGTCATGCGCCACCTTAACAACATTTTTGCCAGTCCCATTTGTCATTTAGCCAGCCAAACATTCAGTCACTCCGTTAGCCAGTCAGTCAGTCACTCAGTCAGTCAGCCAGTCAGTCAGTCAGTCAGTCAGTCAGTCAGTCAAGCAGGCAGCAATTCATTCATTATGCTCAGATTTAGCCAGGCGAGTCATTCGATTCATAGGCAGACTGCGTGGGCTGCCGATGCTTAAGCTAAAGAGCAAACAAAACAAAAGAGACTCCCAAGCAACAATATTAACAATTTCCATCAAAATTATGAAGAGTACACTCGAACTTTCTATACTCTACGAATCATAGAGTAAAAAATGTAAAAGATATTATTACTATCTCTGCCGATAAACCAATTGGTCTTATCGAATGGTAAAGAAAAGCGTTTAGGAACTGAACTAATTGGTGAATGAAATGAAAGAATCGATGGTATATAATGAAGAGGAGCATTAAACTGGAAGGTTAAGTCGAATTTTCAATGCTCTATAAATTTTGTACGATTAAATGATACAAATATTTGCAGATATTACTGCATGAATAGGTTTACCAAGTATTTGTATTTAAAAATAATATTTATAGAATTTGTCGAGATTTTAATTAGACCTTATATTAATATAGTGAAGAGCTGAACAACTTCTGATCGTTACACAAACGAACATTTAGCGATAAGTATTTTAATAATTACAAAAAAATAAAATTATTGCTAAAATTATGTAATATTGAAAATAATAATATTAAGTAAGAAAGTTAAAGATAAAGAAAGTTAAAATATATATGATAGCTAATTTCAACATTTGCACATATCAATAATAGTGCACAACGACAATGAGGAATTAGTTTGTGAAATGCTTCGTAATTACACATATATATCGTACATACATATATATTTATATTGGTACATGGCTGTTACCCAATTGGCAATACCCGCACTTCTTATAGAGCACACACATGACAATGCTCGAATTGTCTCAACGTCTCCGACTGGAACTCCGCCTCGATTGTGTTTCGATCGCAATGCGCCTGGGAGAGCCGCACACACATATACACACACACACACACACGAGCACACACACACACGAAAACACACACACATACGTGCTGTGCGAGTAGTCGTAAGCCGCATGCCTTGGCCAGATAAGTTCAGTCTGTGCACTATGATGCACCTCCGATTGCAATCAAGAGATATCCAGAGATATTGCAATTAAGATAAACCCACAAATGCCGCATATACGAGTATTTAGCCAGCTACCCCGCCCCTCCTCCATAGCCCCTAACCCCACCCCTGTTAACCCCTAACCGTTCTAATATTATTTGCTGTTGTTGTTGTTGTTGTTTGCTTTGTGACTGTCACCAATTGCTGTTGTTGTTGTTGTTGCTGTTGTTGCGTCGCAGCGATTGGCGCTGTGCATCGCCATCGTGACTCCGCTCTCTAAAGCAGAAAGCACAGCGCAAGGCCTCAGTTCGAATCCCAATCGCAGTTGCCACTCTGCTCCACGCGTTCGATAGCCAAAGAAAGGCCACGCAAGACTTCCAAATAGCATTTGCAGCAACCAGAGAGAAGCTTTAAATAAGTCAAAAAAGAAGACTACCTACGAATAGCTCAAATATTTGTATCAAAAATCATTTGAAAGATATGTAAAGAGTAGTCGGGAGTTCCTAAAAAGGCATATCAGGCGGATATATAGGCAGAGAGAAGCTTTAAATAAGTTAAAACTATTTTAGTTTTATTAAAATCGCTACAAATATAAAGAGAGAAGTAAGAAGAGCATTAATAATGGAACAATAAATAGATTTGACTGTACAAAAATTAGTCTATGAAGTAATGAAATTAGACTTCGATTAGGCAATTCTTAACATTTTACTAGAAACCATCATTGATTCCTTGTTGTAGAAAACTTATAAAAAAATTAAAATGTAAATGTAATCAGGGTATGGATTTTTATATATGTATAAGGCAATATATGAATAATATAATCCTACTAGAAATGCCAAATAAATTGTCGATCTTATTCAGATTTGTTGATACACGAGTATATAAAATATTTTTATATATTTTATTTCTATTACTTAATCAATATATATTTATAATACTTAATCAAATTTCAACGTTCATAATACACAAGTTTTCTTTGAATTATTTTGTGCTATGTGAAGCTCGTAAGGACAGGAATAAGAGAGAGAGAGAGACTGAGATTGAAAGAGAGACAAAAAAAAGTTGATTAAATTATTATTATTATTATATGTATATATTATACAGATATATATTATGTAGAATAGAGTAATAATCCTTTTAAAAAAACACATTTTTTAGCATAAATCTATTGTTTGATTTTAGACCACCCCATATATATAGCTAAATATAGATATAAATACATATATCAAGTATCTCATATGGAACACTGAAACAGTTTTCGATGTGAGTTTCACATTTTTGACAATACTTTTGCATTGCTTCGCAGCTATTCAAATCTTTGATTTACTTGTCTCTCACACACTCTCTCTCTTTCTTTCTCTGTTCATTTACTCCTCTAAGTCTCCATAAGATCCGAAGCCTCAACTGTACCTCACGCTTCAGCTGTGTGCCATTAAAAAAAAGAGAAAGAAAACCTAGTGGAAATATATAAATATCTCACACTTAATGTTAAAAATTTCAAGTTCACCCCCTGCCACGGTTTCCCCCTCCCCCGCACTCATCGCCAGCAACCGCTGCTCCACGAACTGCTCCTCCGTTGTCGCCGTCGCCTGGTCAAATGTTGCCGCTGCAACTGAATCCGAATCTGAGTCTGAATCCGAATTCGAATCCGAATCGGAATCCAAATCCAAATCTGAGTCCCAATTCGAATCCGAATCCAAATCCGAATCCGTTTCCACTGTCAAGCGTCCCCATCGATGCTTAAAAATAACAAAAACACGCCCGCGGCTGCGTCCGCTGTCCGCAGTCCGGACCGTTGCCCGCCGCAGAGCTGGGCGGGCGCACATGTGTCTGCCACATGTTTGTCCATGAGCCGATGCCAGCCAGCGGAACGGACGGCTGACACTGCCGCAGTACCAAACGCCGCGCAGTCGACGTCGCAGTCGCAGTCGCCGTCGCTGGCCGTGGGGCTGCTACAGTTGCAATGCCCTGTACCGATTATGCAATCGGGGAGTATTGGTGTTGGACAAATGTGCAGGAGCAGGCCTTGCCAACAGTATTATGTTATAAAATCCTATCTATCTATCTATCTATCTATCTATCTATCTGTCTATCTGTCTATCTATCTATCTATCTATCTATCTATCTATCTATCTATCTGTCTATCTATCTTTCTATCTATCTACATATTTATCTATCTATCTATCTATCAATCTATTCTGTTCAATTGTCAAAAACTTAAGGTTTGATATACCATATTTTTGCATACGGTACACTTCACATTTCGTACCGATATCTCAATGCACTTAATCGATAACAATCGATATTTAGAGTTGAGAGAAACAGCTTCTGTGTTACATGAGAAAGACTTCGCAAACAAATTTAAATTATATATTCCTGATCAAAGCGATAGACAAAGTCGATATACTCTTGAACCTATATATCTGTCTATCTAGCGTGAACTGTCAGAAACTTAAGATGTCATATAAATACTTTTTTTTCATGTGGTAAACTTAATGTTTAACGTTATCGAAAGCTCAATGCACTTAATCGATAACAATCGGAATTGAGAATTGCAAAATAGATCTTGACAAAACAGATTTGGTTTCGAATTGATGGATGATCATAAAGAAGAAAGGGTATCTTGTAGTCGAGCAGTGTGGTTGTTGCTGCCACTGGTGGCGACTTTGACATTGTTGTTGGGCCGCCAGTTGACAACGTTGTCGACTACAAGCAAAAATTTGCCTCTCGAGTTGGTCGTCGCGCCTCCATCGATCAGACGACCCCATTGCTACTTGTGCAGCTTCTTTCTTCTTCTTATTGCTGCTTCTCGCTGCTGCTGCTGCTGCTGCTGCTGCTGCTGCTGCTGCTTCTTGTCAAAGTTCCATTTGTGGACACACTTGAGATTCCATTAATTCAAAATTTATTTATTTTTCTTTCCCATTTAACCAAAATCTCATGTGTTGTTGTTGTTGTATTTGCCACTGGTTTCTTTTTATATTTTGTTTTTGTTTTATGGCAAATGCCACAATTTTGTTTTTGTTGCTCTTTCCCATTGGCTCTTTGTACCCAATAATGTCATTTGGACATTCTCGTATCATGTAAATGGAGAAGGGCGACAATTTCACAGCAAGAGACAACACACACACACACACACACACATGCACACACTCCCTTTGAGGGCACTTGAGAAACCGCATTTGAAATCTAATTTATTCCAATTTCTTGTCAACTTCTATTGAGACAGTTTTTACTTAATCAAATAATTCTAAAATATGGCAAATTTGAAGGAATTTCGCTTTAAGAAGAGTTGCGAACTATTTTCTTCTTCTTGAATTTGATTAAACCAACAATTTTATATACAAAATATTGATGGATAAAAACGAATATTAAGAACGATTTTATTGACATTATTGTTAGTACTTTATTATCTGTTTTAATGAAATACATACATAAATATATTTAATACATACGAATGTATTTATTTTTTTAAATCAAATATATATAGTAGAGTAATTTATTATTTGTTATAATACTATACATACATATGTATATATTATTTCACAAATACATGCATACAAATATGATATACATATCTATGTATACCTGTTCGAATCTCTGTGACTGACAGTTATGTTGCGGTCCTTCAGTTTGAAGAGCTGTCTAACCGCAAATGTTAAAACACGACTCTCAAGAGGCGCCTGCAACAAACATGCATAGGAAATATATAGAATTACCGTTAGAAGGACACATTCGTATGCAATCGGCAGACCACTTGAGAAATTGAGTGCGGAGCACTTGTGAAAATTGGAAAATTCAATTAAGCATGTTTTGAGAACTGAAAACCTCAGCTCAGACGGAACGTTTAATGGGGTAAGGATCGCTAAGGACTTGCGACAGCTACTGGGGATCCTTTCGAGCAGCCACATCTGGAGGGAGATCTGGTATTGATTAGCTGACAAGCGGTATCAAGGGTTAAGTCGATGGAACACATCTCTAAAGAGAGAAAACCTCTTGAGGGAAAAAAGAAAGAAGCAAAGAAAGCTTAATGGGAAACGCTGATCATAAGTTATGTTTAAGGTTAATTCTTTTTTCTAGGAATAAGTCTTACTGCATATTACTTTAAAATCAAAGAACTTTTCTTGATAAAGAAATATCTTATAAGTTCAAAGGAAAGGCTTCGACAATTTCCTGGAAGGTTTTTAATCGAAAGTTCTTCCACTATATTCTCTAACTTAAGAAGTTGATTTCATTTATTGATAACCCTAATTTAAAAAGATAGCCTTGGTAATCCTCTCGAAGGGTTTCCAACTGGAAGTTCTTTAACTATATTCTCTAACTTAAGAAGTGGCTTTCATTGAATAATAACCTTAACTGGACAACTTCCGCTCTTGCGTAATTAGCTTCCCATTTAGCATCAGCTGCAGTCAGTGTAATTTAGCATTTGGCAGGCAAGTAGTATCTATGGTATTTACGGCCAGAAAGGGCATTGAGGACAAAGCTGTTTATAGTTGTTAGCCTTCATGGCCATCGAATGTATAATCGATCAGTTGGGTGGGCTACCCCATCCAGTGCCCGGCCAACGGGCCGAGCGCTGAGTTTGTTGGGTCATCTAAACAAAGCCAAAACCGCGCAGGGCTCAGACCCCAATCCCCAGACCCCAGACCCCATACCCCGGAGCCCGTACCCCGTACCCCGGAGCCCAGAACCCAATCCCCAGACCCCAGACCATAGAGCCGGGTCGCATCGCGGGCCGTCCCAGGAGCCAAATGTGGCACTTTGAGCACTTGGGCTCAATGAATTTTGTTAAATCGATAAACTTTGTTTAGCCCGCGGAAACAACAAGAAGCAGCCGGCCCCTAAGAGCAGCAGCAGCAGCAGCAGCAGCAGTAACAGCAGCAGCAGCAGTAACAGCAGCAGCAGCACAAACACCACCACCATCGGCAGAACCGCCTGCACCACCGAAAGGGGGCTAACCGCAGGCGAGGCAGAGTTCAGATTCCATGGCTACGCGGCCCTGGCCAACGGATTGCGTCAATCAACAATTTGTCAACGGAAACGGAATGGAATGGAACGCCACGAAATGGCATGGAATGAAATGGAATTGAGTTTGTTTCGAGTTGAGACGCCATGACAACGGGGATTGCGTCAATCAACAATTTGTCAAAGGAAACGAAATGGAATGGAACATAGCGAACTACACGGAAGCATTTGTTATGCGGTGGAAAGAACAGATTCCATGGCTACATGGAATGCGTCACTCACAGTTCGTCAAGGAGAACAAAGTGGAATGGAATGGAATGGAACGGAATGAAATGGAATGCAGTGAAGTGAAGCGTTCGCTGTGCGACGGCCCGCATCCTGTGGGGAATGTGTCAGTGGCTCCTCGTTTAATCGATCAACGGCCAGCGCTTGGCATTGAGAACATTTCAATTGGTCGCTCGGTGGGTCGCAGGTGGGTCGCCAGGTGGGTCGCCAGGTGGCTCGCAGGTGGGTTGACATAGCGGTGCTATCGAAACTGTGACCCGCAATCGATCCAACAAAGCTGTTCACGCGACAATTAACAGCCGGGCAACGCCGTGGCGACGCCTGGCACCGAACCTGCCACAGCAAATGCCACAGATGCTGCTGCTGCTGCCACAGATGCTGCTGCCACAGATGCTGCTGCCGCAGTTGCCGCTGCTGCAACGGCTGCTGTTGCAGCTAGCCCAACGGTAGCCGTGATAATGGCCAGCTTGTGCAGCCCCTCGGCCAATCGCAAATTGGCAGCGATTGAGCGGCTGCCACTTAAAGAGCAATCATGACCAGCGAGTCGGCCAGACCGCCAGACGGTTGCAGTGTTGCCAGATTTCAGCAGGAAAAAAATTACAGCCAGTTTTATAGCCAAAGTGTCGAACGTGAATTAAAGCTACATTTCATTCCATATATATAGAGCCACACACATTTAAATAGATGGAGCTATCCTCTTTGATATATGGTTCTACCCTAAAAAAAAGTACTGTTATTTGATCGGCAATAAAGTCGAAAAACTTGGTCATACGTTAAAGTAAGCTAGTTAGCTGAATAGTTCGTATAAGACTCTAGCACTCTGTATACTCCATCTATTACAGCTCTATATTATCAAGCATATTCACTCAAACATACCCTGTAACCCTTAAGTCTAATATCAAGGCTTATTCCACGTTTGACTTGCTTTCCACCTCCATTATGAACCTTTCACCTATTACTAAATAAATACTTAAATATATGAATATGATAAATAAAATGAATAAATATTATGAATAAATAATAGAATAGAAAGATATTGAGAAATAAAATAGAAAAACTTGCAGTTGCCTCAACGTCAAAAGTTTGACTGACGAAATGGGAAATTGCTCAACACTGGCTATTTGGGGCAGCTTAATGTTAATTCAGCAGCTGCCCGTTGGCCAGATTGTCAGGCAGGCAGACAGCTAGCGAGAGCTTAGCCAGATTGTTGTTGGCCAATTTGTCGACACTTCTAATGCTGGACATGCGCCGCAGGATTTTGAAAATGATGAGCGGCGGCAAAGCCCAGTTGCAGTTACTGCTGCTGTTGCTGTTGCAAGGAGTGCACTCCAGACTCAAGACTCAAGCAGTTGCAGTTGCAGTTGCAGTTGCCGCTGCATATGTCACACAGCTAAGCAAGCCGCTTGCCCCACTCTCGAACCCTGCTAACTACACCTCTTGGCTTTGGTAATTGTTGGCAATTCTTGTAATTTTCGTTGCAGGCTTTGTTGCAGTTGCTGTTGTTGCAGTTGTTGCTGTTGTTGCTGTTGTTGTTTCAGTTCAGTCTCGAGCGGGCTTTTTAAACTTCTCACATCTCGCCGACGCGGAGGCTGTGCATATATTATGCGACTCACATATGTGCAGATGCACACATTTATGTATATACCCTGTATATACAGTATATACAACATCAACCCCCCACCCCTAAGCCCCTCTTATTTACTTATTGAAATGCCGCTGCGAAGGGTAATTACGAGTGCTCCTTTTTTCGCTGCGTTTGATGTCGCCGCATTCCGAGTGTTGAGAAACAACAAAAACAAAAGCAACAACCAAATTATAAAACAATCTGGCAACTGTTGCTGCTGCTGCTGCTGCTGCTGCATACCTATACACACCACCGAACCACAGTATAACCGCACACCCACACCCACACCCACAGTCGTCAACGAGCGCAACCTTTTGGACAAACCCTAAAAATCAGCATTTTATATGGCATTATATGCATTACACAAACCATATATCATTTACATAATCGATCTAGACATATGACAGATCTGCAGATCTGCAGATCTGCAGATTTTCAGATCTTTGGATCTTCAGATTCTTCAATCTGTCCCATCACAAATTGCATATTAATATAATATACCCATCGAATTAACATTTGCTGGTTTCTTGGAAGTAACTCCGCTTTGTACGGTGAAAACTCCATTAATGGACGATTATATTTCTCATTATTATTAGAAAAGAACAATACATTTGCATGTAGGCGAACATTTCTCTGTGCTTCTTAACTTATTTTTCATTCACTCAATATCGATAAGAATCGATTTTCAATTTTCACATTTAGTGCAAAAAAATGTCAACTGAATCTTCAGAGTCTTTATTTTTGGCATATTAAAGAAATGCATATTAAGCTTGACTATAATTATGATGCAGTATTATTCTCAAAGATGTATCAAAAAGATAATGGTGTCGATCACAAAAATCGGTTCAGTTTTGACCGAGTTATGAAAGCTGAAAGCAAAGAGAGTCTGAATTTTAGTTTTGACTTGGAGTTTAACATGAAGTTTAGCATGAAGTTTAATTTAAGTGCTGCGTGCCGATCAGAGCTTGAGCTGTCGGCGTGGCGTGTGGCATGTGGCATGCGGCGTGCGGCAAGCGTTTATCGGCTGCCGGCGTTGTCAACGCTGGCGCGGCGACTGATAAGCGCAGCGCGGATGCCAAAGCTCGCCTGCACACGTAACCCCATCCGAAGCTGGCGCCCGCTCTCAATTGCGCTCTCGTGCGGCTCTCTCGCACTCGCACTCGCTCTCTCTCTCTCACTCTCGTGCTGTCTGTGCAAGGGTAGCTTTGGCCGCGGCAGCGACCGCAGCAGCAGTGGCAGCAGCAGCGGCAGCAAAAGCCGAAGCAGAAGCTGCCGCCGCAGCATCAGCAGCCATTCGCTCTCTCTCTCTCTTTCTCACTCTCTTACGCTCGCTTGCTCTCAGCGGCTACCTGTGCGCGAGAGCGCGACTAACGGCAGGTTGAGGGGTCTGGGTGGGGGGTGGTAGGGCAGTTAGTCGAGCTGCGAGAGCGACGATGGCCAATCGATGGGGAGAACGCGCGTGTGCGACGCTCATATGAGTGCGACGCATATGTGAGTGCGTGTGCGTGTGCGTGTGTGTGTGAGTGAATGTGTGTGTGCATGTGTGTGAGTGAGTGTGTGTGTGCGTGCACATAAGCCGAGGCGCCGATACATATGCTATAGCCATGTAGGTTATAGCTGCGGTCACAGCGCGGCATGCGTGTGGGGTGGGGGGAGGCAGGCAGGTGGGGTGGACGTAGGGGTTGGGGTTGGGAGTGGGGGTTGGGGTTGGGGTGCCTAACAATGGGTTAAGCTTGAGGTTATCAGAGCAGCATTCGTGCAAGTGTCACATGTGTATGTATGTGCACATACGATTCAAACACACACTCGCACGCACACACACGCACACACACAGACGCACGGCAGCAATCGTGAGCTGCGGACTGGGGCCGGGACCGTGTCTCAGTGGACACTCACAATACACTCATGTGCTCGCACACAACATGTGTGGCGCTAATGATCTCTGTCTGTCTCGCTCGCACTCGCCATCGCTAGCGCTCTCCCTCTCTCTGTCACTCTCTCGCTCTGCCCCACACTCGCAAAGCGCGCAGCACAATTAACAATAACGCAAGCCTTTGCAATAAAAACAATTCGCATTCACTTTTGGGCACACACACACTCACACGCACACACACTCACACACACTCACACGCACACACATGTTTGAGTACGTGCTGTGCTTCTCATATCAAAGCGCTGACATTAATGGGTGCAATGCTTGGGCAGCGCAGTCGGCGACGACGTCAGCGTTGACAGCAGCTAGTGCGAACGTGTGTTTGTGTGTGTGTGTTCGAGTTTGTGTGCGGTTCGAACAGCTCGCGTCCAGTCGCGGTCCGCCTCGGAACGTGCAGCTTGCAACATGCTGCACGAGCCAAGCAGCAACCACCCGAACCATCGCCCACCCACCGGAGCGCTGCCGATGCCGCTGCCGCTGCCACTGCCTCTGCCTCTGCCGCTGCCGTTGTCGACGCCGCTGCCGCTGTGATTAATGTGCATTAGCCGGTGTTGACCGCGGTGGGCGAGCATTAAACTTAAGTAGGAGCAGACTTCAGTGCAGCAGTCTTCAGTTGAAGTTAGTACGCACCTAGGCACAGATACTCACACATGCACTCACACACACACACTCACACACTTGCATATCCACATGTGACTACAGGAATGTGTGGCATAAACGTGAATGCAAATGCAAATATTATAATTCTTTTAATTATTTTCCCAAGCATATTCATGAATACACTCACGAATACACTCATGACCACCTGAAGATAATTTGTGTGACATTCAAACAAACACATGCGTGTTTAGCATATATGCACTTACGAATACACTCATGAATACACTCACGAATACACTCATAAGAATATATGTACGTACATAATACAGAGTATGAATGATACATAAATGGATTCATGAATGCACTCATGAATACACTCACGAATATACTTATAGTTGATAAATATATTAAGTTCAGATATATTCACGAGTGCATTCGTGAGTGCACATTTGCTTGCGTGAGTGAGTGCATTCAAATTCTGTAAATGAATAAATGTGAATCAATATAAATCTAAATTGGGTGCACAGTGAGCGAATAACTAAGCATTAATTTAATAAATTTATTTGAATAATAGCCATGAATAAGCGAATCAATTCGTTTGATTCGAATGCCCGCCATTCAGCTTATTCACGAATGCCCTTCGGCACTCAACAACACCCACAAGCATCTGAACTTCAACCCAGTCGAAATCGTCGACCAACTACGCCAAATGCCAGCCGCGATGCTCGACTGAGCGCCAACTGCAGCGCCAGCGCCAGCTTCGGCCGCTGCTCGAACGGCGACTGACAGTCAACGGCTGGCGTTGGGGCCTGCGAAGCGGCCAGGCCGGGGCCAGGCTGCTGCCGGCCGCCAGTTGGCGCTGGCAGCGACGTCGGCGTTGCGAGTGGTTTGGTTGGTTGCTTCAGCTGAAGCTGTAGCTGTAGCTGCAGCAGTGGCAGTGGCAGTGGCAGCGGCGACAGCGCCAGTGGCCTCTTGTTGAATGGAAGATGGGCATAAACTAAGTTTAGTTTATTAGATGCACACGAGCAGCCGCGTTGTGAGGACGTGCCACAAGTTCCTGCAAAAGTTCTCGCGCGCGCGCAAAAATACGAGAAAGCGAAAAAAGCGAGAAAAGCCAAAAAGACGAACAAAAACAAATTCAGTTTCTAGTGTTGTTTGATTCCAACTCCAATTCCAATTGCAATTCCAATTAGGCTCTCATTTGGGTAACGGCAGTTAATCAAGCGATTATCCATTTGCATATTTCAGTTCCTGTTGTTGCTGATGTTGTTGTTGTTTTCATTTTTTTTGTTGTTGACGCTTTGATTTTGCGCGGCAAACGTCGCGCAGTCATCGCTTTAAGCTGCGCGCGCATTCAGTCAAACGCCGGCTGCGAATAACGGACAATGGACAGCGCGACGACAGCGGCGGCCGCAGCAACTTCCTCTGTATTCTCCACACGCTGTCCTTTAACTCCCCCTCCCCTTTCATATACGCACGTCTCACACATATGTGAGCCGTTATCAGCGGCAAACTTGAGCGACCGCTGCGTTGACGTCGACGTCGTCGTCGGCGTCGTGTGCAGTCTGCCGTGAAACAGTCGCCACATCGAACTTGGCTATTTTCATTTGTTTCAACAGACGCGAGCTTGGCGCTCTCCCTCTCTCTCTCGCTCTCGCTCTCTCACACACTCTGCTTGAATGGTGCGCTCTCGCTCGCACAAGCCGGCTCGCTCTCGCAGTCGCATGTGTGTGTGTGTCCACCCCCACATACGCACACACATGCGGCCAACGGACCAACGAGTGGCAGCAAACCAAATAAACAAACGTGGCGGCAGCGACGTCAGCAGCAGTAGCAGCGACAGCAGCCCACCAGCCCACCAACCCACCACCACCAACAACAACACAAGCATAATAACAATAACAACAAACCCGCCACCACCACCAGCCGTAGACGTAGCCGCAGCAGCAGCCGCATCGGCAGCAGCAACAGCACCATAGCAAAAGGGCTGTAGCTTTGGCGTTGGCGTTGACGTCGGCATCGGCGTCGGCGTTGGCATCGCTTAGCCAAAATCAAATTTTCAGATTGGCATTAAAGTGCAAAACCCTAAAATAAAATTGAATTATCTGAACGTGTGCGTCCACAGTCGCTCGCAGGACATCGTCGCGTTCGGACATGCTCTCGTCGCTGCTCTGTCTCTGTCACTGGCTCTGGCTTTTCTAGGCTCTCGCATAAGCTTGGCCTCTGCCTCAGTCACAGTCACAGTCGCTGCCACAGTCACTGCTGTCGCGCTGCCGTCTCTCATACGTATGCTCGCTCGCTCACACATACCAGCAAACGTGCGCTCTCTCACGCACCGTTCGTCCACTCGTCAAGCTTTCGTTCGTTTCGTTCAGCCGACGACACGACGGCTAAACGAAGCGCACAAGTTCTCTCGCACTGCCGCCCGTTGCCCATTCACTCACTGGCCTCGTCTCTGTCGCTGTTGGTGTTGGTGTTGGTGTTGGAGTGTGTGTTGGTGTCGTCACGGCGCTTTGTTGGTTGGACAACGGCAACTACGACAACAGAGCGACAGCCGTAGCCGCAGCCGCAGCTGCAGTCACAGCCGCAGCAGAGCCAGCGAAGACGCGCTCGCCGCTCGACGCCTCGCAGTAGTCGCGTACTTCCGCCGTTACCGTTAGCACCACACATTTCTGACGAGGCTGCCACCGCCGTCGCGGTGCACGCAGCAGCAGAAGCAGCAGCAAACGCCAAACGCTAAACGCTGAACGCCAAACGCCAAACGCAACTGCAACAATAACAGTTAGCCAGTTAGCCAGAGGACAACGACAAATAATGACGCGTGCTTAAATACCGTACTCCAACTGAAACTTTTTTTCATTTGGTTGCACATCTTTCGACATTCACCGTCTCTTCTCCCCGCCCGTTCGCAAATACATACACCGGTCAACACGCACACACACAAACGCACACGTAAAAAGTTCAATTCTATTTTTTTTGTTCAAGTGTCTTGTGTAATTGTCAAAAACGAAAAACAAAAAACAAAATAAAGAAAAGAAACCGAAACTCCAATTGGACGCCAATTGATTGCCAATTGGATTTTGCCGCTAACTTCAATGCAAGGCAAGAAACAGCGAGAGAGTGTTGATAAAGTTGTTTAGCACAACAAAACGCCGACAAAGAATGTGGCCAAAGGGAACGCGCAAAAACAATTTCGTCAGCTGCCAAACTGCCAGCAACAACAACAGCAACAACTACAAAAACAAATGCAAATCAGAATTACAAAAATAACAACAACAACTACAGTGCACACGGTTCCTATAAGAAAGTCAAAAAAGGAAGCAACAGCAGTAGGAGAAGAAGAAGCTGGAGGCATCAAAAAGTGTTTTTTCGAGTGCGAAATTTGTTTGTTTTTTTTTTAAGTTTTGTTTAATCGTAAAATAAATGAAAATATACTGAAAATATTTTTATTGAATCATGCAAATAATTTCTTAAAGCCAAGCGAGAGAAAAAACAAAAGGTGGAAAAATGACTAAAACAACAATAAGAAAATTCATAAAACCCCGCCGTGTGGAAACCTTATAAGGCCACAGTTAAGAGATAAGGAAAATTCTTAAGAAAATTCAGTGCATTTTTTTCCAAACAAAAACGAAAAAAGAAAAAGAACAACAATAGTAACAAAGTGCAATAAAACTTACAGAAATCAAAAGCAAAATAAATACAAATAAGAAACAAAAAAAAAAAAACATTTGACCAGTGTTGAGCAACAGCTCAAAGGAACGAGAAAGAGAGGTAGAGAGAGGAGCAGCAGGAGTTGCCCGCCCGGCTGCCAGTGGGCGAGCGCTCGAAAAGTTTTGAAACCCCTTCGGAAATTGTAACAAAAATGAGAATTAAAATGCCCGCGGTTCGAATTGCACAAGGTAAGTGAATGAAAAGCTACGAAAATCACTTTACAAATAGAGCACCGAATAGTTGTAACACCTGTGGGCCTTACCTATGTATGTAGCGAGCAGGTTAACACTTGAACTCGTAAAGCTCTTTATTTACAGAGTATTTCTAATTGGGTACATTGGGCTTATCTCTATGTCAATGCCAGTGTTAAACAACGCAAAATCAATATATATTTAAAGTTGCGTTTCTATTTGAGTTAAAAAGTTAGGAAGGAAGTTCCGTTCCATAGACATGCAGAGCTCTAGAAGTGGGCTAAAATGAAAGAAAAAAAATTCCTTTTTACGTTTTTCTAATTGTTATAAAAGTTAGTAAATCATTTATTGAGCACTGGATATATTTATTAAAATAAATTACGCTCGAATTTGATACCGAAACTAAATATTTGACTTAATTACAAGACTAGGTCAGATATTATATATATGCATATATATATATATATATATATATATAAACATAATTATGTTTATTTTAAAAGTTTCAGTTATCTATTTATATTAATGTAATGCTTCTTCATACAGTCAATTTATCTAGTCTAAATGAATATATGTGGATATATATATAAAAAAATAAATATATATATTTATATATATATATTTTTTTATTAGTTTTAGCAGATAGAACTTGAACAAGTCGAAAAATGGTGTGAAGCACATTCAAATAATAATAATGATAGTCAAATACAAATAATGACTAGTATTACTATCTTAGATTTAGTTCTCATATCATCTAAAACTTTCTTAAAATTTCCTTCTACAACTTGTTCTGAATGTTTGTTGTAACACAATGAACATAGTTCCGATAATAAATCGGCCTTGCATTGAGAGTTGAGCATTATAAGGGACAAGTTGTCGTTCGACATTCTCTATGGGGAATTTTTCGCAGTGCTTCTTCTTCTATTTTAGTTATATTTTTCCCCTTATATTTGTATCTACTCCGGTTATCGCGACGATATCGCTCGGAAATCAGAGCCAGCCCGTTTGGGTGTGTATAGCCATGATTTTTCACATATTTTGTGCCTTTTAATACTCTGTTCTTGTTGGCTAAAAGAGTATATAGGCTGTGCGACTTCTATTGCGGTGAGAGACTTGGAAATATGTATATATTCTCGCACTCTTTTTCTTGTCCTATGTAGATGTACGGAATAGGAACATCTGGAATATATGAAAATAATTGTTTGATTGGAAAATCTTAATTATAAGATTAAAGACTAACGATTGAAGAGATCTTAGCTGACATCCCAATTAAATAAAATAAGTTACCACTCGACTGATGAAGCTTTAAATAATATTGGCCGCCCTTTTGAGGCGTGGCAGTTTGTAAACTTTAGCAGCTGAACTTCTGGAAAGTTTTCCCGACAATTGAATTCAAAATTCTCTGCAGTCGTTTTTCTTGCTAATATTCCTAAACTATCAAAAATGGAAGGAAAACCTGGAACAGAGTATCGCGCAGTCGGTTGCTTTCGGTGGCACCGATGTTATTTGTTATTTTTTTGCGCGTTGGCGGTTGTAAAGTTAACGGTTCATTTTGGTCAGGGCGCGACGATGGCCGCAATTGAGTTGCTTTATTGCTGCTTATTATTGCTGTTGTTGTTAGTGTTGTTGTTGTTGTTATTATTCTTGTCGTTGTTGCTATTATTATTATCATTTACGGGTCAACAACAACAACAACCACAACGACGACGACGACGACGACGACGGCTGCAATTAACATGACAAATACGCTTTTTTCTGTTTCATTTTTGGCGAGTGTATCTGTAGCCGTCTATCTGTATCTGCAGCTCTGTCACGGCTAGTTCAAAGCGAAATCAAAGCCGTATAACCATAAACAACACACGTACACAGACACACACACACACCTGCACACACGCACACACGCACACGCATTTGCGTATCGAGCTGCTCGTAAATTATGACTGGCCTTTTGTTTTTGGTAGAGATTCTTTTCCGCTGTTACCCTTTTACACCTGCAACCCCCCTACTCCCTGCCCCAGGCACTGCCCCATAATTACGTTATCTGTTGTTTTTTTTTTTTTTTTTTATCTAGATAACCGTCCAGCCCTGAACTGGCCAATGACGCATTTGCCACGTTGCCCGCTGCTCGGGCATTTATCAGAGCTGCTGCACCTGAGACGCACACCCACACCCACCCCCACCCCCAGCCGGCACACCTGTCCTCCTTCTGGCTGCCCCTTCCACTGTTTGTCACCTGCGTAAATGTCGTCAAACAGTTTTAATTGCTCGCAAAGTTGTTTGCCTTGTTTTTGTTGTTGCGATATTTTTCGGTTGTTATTTGTGTTACAAATCAAAGGAGAAGGTGGTTGGATGGTTGGATGGTTGGATGGTCGGGCGGTTGCTGGGGTGGTTGCTTCCCAGTCAGGTGCGATAAGAGCCAAATTGTCGACCTGCCAGACTAATTGCTGACGATCGCTTAAAGTTTCATTCTTCTCGTTTTCTGTGTTCCTTTAGTTTTCTCTCCACTTCACTTTTTTGATAACCCCCGCAGCTCCCAGTTCCAACCAAGTGTTATCGATAGCTGTTGTGCCCAAAATTGCTCTTGTCCAATCACCCCCTTCCCCTCCCCCGCCCGACCATCATATCATAATTAATTGTTACAATTTCATTATTTTCCTCACATTTTCGACAATTTTGAAATCTTTTCGATCTCCCACAATTTACAAGATTTCGTCATGCCGAGTCAACCCGCTTATCAGACGCTAATGAGTATTTCTTTTCTTCCAAGAACAAGTCGCAATCAAACAGTTGAAAGCAGTCGATGTTGCCTCTAAAAGGGGAAGAAGCAGATTACTTACTGACCAGAATTGTATAAAAGTTAACCCATATACGATATCAAAGCTTAGCTTATAAGGAATTCTGTTTTCCAGATTCAAAAATCTTCTTGTTATAATTTTTACTACAATTTTCTATAATGAACAAATTAGATATGATATATAAAATTATTTCATTTATATAGGATAATCAGGTAACGGGTTTTATAATTTTTCCATTTCATAGAGCCCTCGATAGTTGAGCCAGAAATCTTCTTCTTAAGATTTTTATCGCATTTGTCTACACTAAAGAATTTAAATATGATACATATATGAAATTATCATAGGATACTGAGTTATTGGTTTTTAGAATTTCCCATAATGGAAAACTTTAAATCTAGGCTTTACATTTTTTTCCCCATTGTTTGTTTTTTCTCTGGGCGCATTTCCTTGCAGTGTCCTGTCGCCTGCTTCGCTCACCTGCCTGCGCTTTTTGGCAACCCTTCAGGTGAAGTTCGCTTGCACGTGTCCGACGGTGCGCTTGACTTCACACACACACACATGCACAAGGTGGAATGGTCAAACGCTAATCGAGCGGCAAACGGAGTCCAAGCAGCTGGCCTCGAATTAGTTGAATCGATAGTTGAGCCGGACTCGCGACTGCCTCGTCCTTCGTCCTGTGCGAGGCACCTGCCACAGCTTTGTTTTACTTTCTGCTGCTGCTTTTAATTTGATTATCGACCAAACAGTGTCCATTAAATGAGCGACCGACCGCGTCCGCGTCCGCGTTCGCGTCCGCTTCCAATTGTTATCCAGCTCCTGTTGCAGGCGCTCCATGGCAACGTCTCCACTAGAGCCCAACTCCACCCGCAACCCCTTTTATAGCTCTGCGACCCGCAATTGTTATAACAAATAACAGTAAAAGAACACAAACCCAAACCCAAACCCAAACCCAATCCCAAACCCGAACCCAATGCGAGTCGCTTGTGTCGTCATGTGGATGTCAAACTTTTGTCCAGCTGCGGCTTAAACGGCTCGCAGGACTTGGCTCCAACTGCCAACTGGAGCCTGCAGGACATCCACCAGCATTCGCTGCGGGTGTGCATGTGTGTGTGTGTGAGTGTGTGTGTGTGTGTTTGTGAAAGACTCTGCCAGCAGCTCCTGCGACTGGCAGCATAATCAGCCACAACAGCGCGCAGCCATTTGCTTCCGCTACAGAGAGCATCCCCCAACCCCCAATTCCCAATTCCCACACCCCTCAAGCAGGGTACCGTTAGAATTGTGAGGCGGTCGCCGCACTAGGTGCATCCGGCGTCCGTCTCGCAGCCGTGTCCGTTTTTTATTCGACACTGGGGCCAGCGGGCGGTCGCAGCCAGTCGGCCGGCCGAGCCAAGCGGCCCAGACGCCAACAACAACAGCAACAACAACAACACTCGGACTTGGCTCGACTCGGATGCGGCTTCACATTCACAGCAAGTCACATTCACAATCACATTCACAGTCGCATTCGCATTCACATTCACATTCACATTCACATTCACAGATTCCGGCGAGGCGCATGAATTGTTTTGCACTTTCTTTTGTTTTAAATACGCTTTTTGCCTATTGTTTTCCACACACTCTCCCTCTCTCTCTCTCTCCCTTTCACTCTCCCTCCCGCTCTCGCGCTCAGTTTTCAAGTTTTCGTCCAAAAATACAAACAAAAAAGTAAGCCAAACAAAGCGCAGCGCAGTTTGATTTAAAAAATGAAAATATATATAAAAAAAAAATACCCCTGCCAAAAGTTCTCACATATACACACACACATACACATGTATATAAAATAAATATAACATATATAACATAAGTAAATGGAATGCAAATGCAAGCGAGTGTCCCAAATATATGAGAGAAACTGTCGTCGATCGATAAATCGATAACTGAGTAATAGATCGGCACTGCAACTCTGATTAACAGTTGTAGCTCCTGGAACAAGTTCGTCAACTAGTTCAGCAATTTGTTGTCGTTAGGTTTTTCTGTACAAGAAATCAAAATTCAAAACTTCACTTAATCTGTCTTTAAGTCTACTTGTGAACCGGTTCACAGAACGGTTCATCGTGCTGGGATTGAACTAGTTAAGCAGCTGTCCTCAAATACTTGCAGCATTAAGTGAACTAAACTAAACTGAAAAGTCTGTCAATGATTCATTTGTGAACCGGTTCACGCGGCTAGTAACTGAACTAATTAGTTCTTCAGCTGTCTGCCAAGTAGTTGCAAATATCAAGTGAACTTTTTAGTTTTTTAGTTCGTTATAATAGATTGGAGCTTAAGCTTGATTTTCCTTTATTCCTTTTCTTTGGATCTGTGGTTCGCTTTGATATTCTCATTTATTTGCTGCATAATTTGCTTTAATCTTCAACTTAAGGATAAAAAGATGCTTTAAATCTTGTACACTAAAGCCCCATATACCATGTCTATAGTATATGGCCACCCAAATTCCTAATAGTCCTTTTTAATTGCCCGCCAATTTGGAAGCGCGGCAAACGCGTCGTATACGCAATTTATTGTGGCTGACCAGCTGCTGCCTCGGCGAAAGTGAATGGAAAAGAAAGGCGGGGCAGGCGAGGGGGCAAAAGGAATATGAAAAATGGAAGTGGCAAATGGCAGAGAAAAGAGAAAAGAGCAAAGCAAAAGCCGCAAATGAAAACGAAAATGGAAATGAAGGCGGGCGGCGGAGACTTAATGAATCTTTTGCTGCGTTTGTTTTGACGCGCGTATTTTTTGTTCTTCCTTTTTTATTTTTTTTATGGCGCCGCCGCCGCCGCTGCCGTTGGCGTCGCTGTCGGCTACGCAGTCGGCGTCGCGCACTTCGCACTTTAACAAACTTTTCACTTTCGATGGCGGCGACGACAGCCCCCAAGTCCCACCCACTCGCTGCATTTGAACTGCGAGAGAACTTGGCACCTTTTGCCACGCCGTAAACTGGGGGTTGAGTGTTAGGGGTTGGGGGAGGGCGATGGGTGATGGGGGATGGGGGGCCGTCGTGAAATTTGCGTAGCAAAACAAACCGCAAAATGTATTTTCACGCGGCTCGCAAACACTTGAGCGATTTACAGGAGCTGCCATCAAAACGAAAACGGAAACAAAAACAAAAGCCAGGGGAAAGGCAAAAAAAAAGAAGAAAAACAGGAGGCTGAAGGAAAACGACGGCCTTGCCTCCTCGCCCTAACGGCGCACGCGCCTGCCTCAAATGGTGGCCACCTTTCGGCCTGTGGCAGGCGCCTCGCAGCAGCACGTGCCACAAGTTGCAACTTGAGCCTCAGCTGCGACGGCTGCCGCTTCCGGCCAGGAAATGCGCCCAAAAAATGTGCCTAAACGAACTTCTTTTGCGCGTCTTCTCGGTTGCGCATAAATTAGAGCCTAGCTAGGTTCTAGACATGATTCCCTTCCCCTTTCCCTTCCCTAACCCCCTAACCCCGTAGCCTATCTGGCCGCCTTACTCTCGGTATTCCCTCTGAACTTTGCTAGGTTCTAGACGCCTTTCCATAACTCATTCCTTTCCTTAACACCGTAGCCTATGCTCTAGACTCCTCTTCCTGCAGTCTCCTCTTCCACCTTACCCCGTAGCCTATCTACCCGCTGGAGCCTCGCTACCCTCTCGGCCAGCCTCTCTGATTAGTTCGGAGTCGTAGACAGGGCCAGTGCCAGGGCCAAGAGTCATTCATTAAACGGGCCCAAAAGGCTTGGCTTGGCCGCCTACGCAATGTCAAAATGTGGGGAGTACCAATTGCCCCACACACCACACGCTACGTGCCCCCTCCATCCCCATCCCCTTGCCACAGCCACCAAAAATTGAGTTAAGGTTACATCTGCTTGCATTGGGTTTGGTTTGGCTTTTTGTCTACCTTCGACTGTGGCGTTTTAATTGAGCAGCGCGCAATTATTATTTGCTGTCCCTCGCTTATTCATTCACTCACTCACTCACTCACTCACTCACTCACTCACTCGTTCATTCATTCATTTGCTCATTCATTATATAAAAATAGCGCAGATTGAGAATTGAAGCCCACGCGTTGCGCCGCACCCAGCTCCAGAGTTGGAACTGGAACTGGAATTGGAACTGCGTCGGACGGTCAGCGGTTCAAGGTGTGTGTGTGTGTGTGTATGTGTGGACGTTGCAGCTGTCAAGCTGAGGGGGATATCCCCTTCATAAAATCGCCATCTCCCTCTCTCGCTCACTCTATCGCCCTCTCTTTCTATGTGGGTGTCAACGCTGGAGATGAATTCAATAAAAACTTCACAGCCAATAAGCAGTTCTTGGCCACACTAGCGCAGGGCATATTAGCTACGTAAGCCAATATGTAACGCATAGAAAAAAAAGGGTTACAAACTGTCTAACATATGGGGTCAAAATAAACCAGAATTATCCAGAACTAACTGTATGAACTGAAACTTGACCTAGTTTCTATTCAGGGCTTAAAGTATTCCATATGCCTTACTCTTAAATATTGCTAGAGGTCTTACCTATGCCATAATCTTTTAAATGGGTCAACTTTCCAGTACTTCAACTAACTATGCGAACTATTTGGGTTGTAAAGCTCATCGCTTATAACTTGGCATAGATCCTACCCATTGCTAAAAGTATTACCCAGGTCTTAGTCGGCTAGAGCAAAGCTCTTTAGAACAGCTAGCGTATAAGCATGTGAGTGGGAAAAACTGGTTAATAAGGCTGACTCATTGTCAGGGTATTCATGGTTCGGCTACGGGCGGTCGAGTTCTTGGCTTGTGACCAACAGCAAGACGACGCGTGCTGCTGCAATCTCTGAAGATTTGGTCGTAGTTGTGGGTGCGGCTACAGCCCAGCCCCGGATGGTTGAATGGATGGACGGTTAGCTGGATGGATGGATGGTTGGATAGATGGATGGCTCCACTCGCCTCGACTTGGAAGATGATGATGGCTCTGGCTCTGGCTCTGGCTTCGACTTGGCTTTGGCTTGGCTTGGATTCTGCTTTTGATTTTCTTTCTTCTCTTCTTTTTTTTGGGTTGGTTGCTTAGCTGGCATAATTTAATTCAATGATTACTGATTTTAAATGAAACGAAGACGTCGCATGACGTTGCCAATGCCCCAACAACAACAGCAACAACAGCAACAACAACAACAATTGACAACAAGGCGACGCGTGCGTCCGCAGCTCAAATAAATAAATCAATCATCGCGCTCTCGTGCTGCAAGCAAACAGCAACAACAACAACAACAACAACAACAGTAACAATTTTGTTGGACCCACCTCGAAACTATGTGTGTGCGTGTGTGTGTGTGTGTGTGTGTGTACGGCACACCCCATTTCCGCTTGCCTGGGCGATTAATATCGAAAGATGGCACCAACTTTGCCCAGTTTAAGTCGCCCCCTCTCATTATCATCATTATCATCATCATCATCATCATCATCATCATCATCAGCATCATTATCATTGAGATTTCTCTGTCACTGCACACCTTAACTGGAACTGGAGCTTTCCCTGGCTAAAGGATGCCCAAGCATTCCACAATGCAGAATGAATACTCAATGAATACTTTGAGTAGGCGTTCAATTGCCAGCAGTGGGTGTGAATACTACTCAATGATATTCACTCAAAGCAAAAAAAAAAATTTACTTAAATCAAAGTCATAAATACACTCATTGAGCGGTGAATAAAGCGCGAATGTATTCATTTATTCAAAACTCATTAAGTTGGCGCTCATTTCTACACTTCGAATAGATTCGTGAGTGTTTCATTGGAAGTGAGTGTATTCGAATACATTCGTGTGTGTTTACCAACTCATGAGTGGGCTTCAATGCTGTGATTTGTTAACAATTTTGTGATATGCGTACAGTGAATGCTGCCTATAACAGACGCAGAAACCAAATGCTGCTTGGCTTGAATATCAATACCAACTGTTAATTTCTCGACTGTGTAAGAAACTGAAAATATGCTAGCTTTTAGATATTGCTTGGTTCAACATGTAGTTGGCTTCACTGTGGCGCACATATTTTGGTTTATTAATTCTTCTCTGTCAACTGCAAAAATTCTTGTGCAAATTGCCCGCTTGAACCAAATGCAAACACACACCAACACACACACACACACACAGAGTCTGATTTGCCTCTCCCCTTTGCTCTTTGCACCTTTTGCTCCACTCTTTCTGCTCCCCTTTTCGAACGCATTCAGATTTGAATGGGCACGCGCGACTTATAAATCGCTTGCTCGCCATTCGCTGCGTTTGTTTCACATGTGTCACACACACACACACACAGACTATCAATGTATGTGTGTGTGTGTGTGTGTGTGCCCAGTCTCCAAGACGCGCTCTGATCTTTGTCAACGCCGTTGCCCGCTTTCTTGTTGTTGTCGTCTTCTTATTGTTATTCGCATTGCTGTTGCTGTTGTTGTTGCTGTTGTTGCTGTTGCCGTTGCCGTTGTTAACGCCTCCCCTTTTATATATTCATTCATTTCTGTTGTTTCTTTTTTTGTTTCGCTTTATGTTTTCTGAGTTTCCAGTTACAATTCAACTGATAACTTATTTACTTTGGGTTGGGGCTTTGGCTTTGGCCGTGCGTCGCCTCTTCGCCTCTTCGCCTCTTCGCCGCTTCGCCGCCTCGCCGCGTCGCCGTTGGCTGCCTCTTGGCGCTGGCCTGGCCGTGGCCCAGCCCCAGCTGTCTGGCTGGCTGGTTGGCTGCTCGTCGTGTGCGAGAGCGAGAGAGGGAGAGCGTGAGAGTGAGAGAGAGCTGTGGCCAAGCGCATTGAATGAATATCAGCGCTCAGCAGGTTTTTGGCTGGCCGAAGAGAGCGCAAGCGAGCGAGTGCGAAACGTAGCGAAAGAGTGCGAGAGTGAGAGAGAGCGAGAGTGAGTGCGAGTGCGAGTGCGAGTGTGAGAGAGAGAGCGAGCGAGTGAGAGGCAGCGGGTGAGCAAGCTTATCTGCAGCCGTGTTACGGTTTGTTATTGCCCACCAGCGCCGGGGCTTCACACCTGTCGACAACGTTGTCGATCGAGCGGCCTCCGCACGAACCATTCAATCTGCCCAGCCTCGATAGTGTGTGTGCTTATGTGTGTGTGTGTGTGTGAGTCAGTTTAGTTGGCTTTTTGATTGGCCAGACCTTGATATCGCCGACTGTACATAGGCCGAGGCCGGGCCGGGCCAAGCCCAAAGCTGCGTCCAAAACAGAAACAACAGCCAGCCAACGGCTGCGTGCGTTGGTCTGCGACGTCTCTGGGCTCGGCATCATCATCATCATCATCATCATCATCATCGTCATCATCGTCATTATGATTATTATGATCATGATCAGCAGCAGACTCAAAACTGGGCCTGGCATTTGCGACTGCGCAGCATGCCCACAACAACAGCAACAGCAACATTTGCATTTGCCAACACACACACACACACACACCTTGCATTTGTATATAGTGCTGCTCCGATTTATATGCCTCATCAATTGGCCGCCATTTTGTGCAAGCGAGTCGCTGTGAGAAAGAGTCAAGAGATTTTCTTTTCTCACTTATTTTCTTTCGTTTTTTTTTCTGTTGCTTGCCACGTTCGGGCAGTTGCATGTTGCAAGCTGTGCGGTCACAGCTTGAGCTGCGACATTTATTGGCTGCCGTCTCAAAGGGGTTCGAATTTCGGGTCCAGCTCGTAAGACCGGAGCTACATTTAAGGGGTAGTCCAGCAGTAGTGAAGAACCGGAGCTTCAAAATTGAAAACTTTTTTCTGAATTTTTAGTTGGATTTTATAGAAAAAAGAGTTAAGGCAATCTTACCTTATGTTAAGTTATGGAAATTATTTTTAAAAATCCAACTGGAAAAACATTAACTTATTTTTTTGTATATAATAATATGTCGAAGAAACAACATATGTTAGCTGTATATCTTATAGAGGAAGAGCTCAAGTACTATTTAAATAAG
Organism: Drosophila pseudotalamancana; assembly: GCA_037075185.1. Lineage (NCBI taxonomy): Eukaryota > Metazoa > Arthropoda > Insecta > Diptera > Drosophilidae > Drosophila > Drosophila pseudotalamancana. The sequence goes on along the minus strand of JBAMCK010000366.1, from coordinate 112,283 downwards.
CCCAGCAAAAAATAGAATCACTAAGAGAAAAAGAGAGAGAGAGAGAGAGAGAGAGTAGCAGTGATTGAATAGAAAAGGAAAAACAGTCATAAGTGTAAAAAAGTGTTGAGAATATATAGCTATATCAACCTATATAGCTATATCAACCAAAACCTATATGACAGTTGAATTCTTAACTATGTTTTATATATTTCGCAGTTGTGGTTAGGTCGCATATACCCCTCGTTGTTGGCTAAAGATTGCTGAATATACCCTTTGAATGCACTCGAAGTGTATTCACAGCTTCGCATTGTACGGACGAATGGTTTTTGAATGGCTTCGTCCGGGTGGGTGCCAACTTCTGGCCAAAAAAAGGGGGGAGAAGACGCAGGAGGAGCAGGAGATGCAGCAGGAGCAGGACTCGGGACTCCCGTTTGGGCTTGGCTGGCCGGGCGCCAAAGGTTTCGAGTTAAAGCAAGAGTGCAAAGGCCTCGAATGGTAGAAAATTACCGTTGGCTACTTGAGCACACCTTGCCCCAACGTGTGGCAAGCAAATAAACGCAGTTGCAAATACACACACGCCTCTGCTCTGCTGTGCGTGTGTCAATCTAAGTGTGCATGTGTGCATGTGTGTGCATGTGTGTGTGCCATATGTTGAAGGAATTTATGCACCAACTAGCACAGACACTGCCGCACGCAACAGCAGCAGCAGCAGCAGCAGGAGTGGGGAATGGGGAGTGGGAAAGGGAGCGTGCAGCATGCAGCATGGGGCAGGATCCTTTTGGAGCCCGGGCCAAGTCACTTTGCATCATCATTTAGCGCAGGCGAGCGAGCAGCTAAAGCGTCGCCATTGTTGGGCACAAGTTGCGCATAATTGAAACATAAAACGCTTGGACACCAATTCACAAAAGCCAACGACAAGGCGGCAGCTGTGGCAGCTGTGGCAGACGTCCCAGCCCTGCCAGCTGGGGAGCCAACGAGGAGCAGCCGAGGGGGCCAGAGCCAGAGCCATAGCCAGAGCCAAAGCCAGAGCTGTGCATTGTGCGAGGCCAAAAGAAAAGAGACAATTGTGTGTAAGAAATATGCAAGCTGCGAGTGTGAGCAAGTGTGTGCGCGAGTGTGTGTGCGAGTGTGTGTGCGAGTGTGTGTGTGATTTATGTGGCTGCCGTTGTTGCTGTTGCTTTTTAAGTTGCTGTTGAACGATTTGTTGTAAATTGAAGAGTGCCAAACCGCATTTTTGTGTGTGTGTGTGCGTGTGTGTGTGTGCGCGTGTGTGCGCGTGTGTGTGTGCGACTGGGTGTGTGCTCTGCTGTGACTCGCGCTGTCACAGCGCTTGCCATTTGCTAATAAGCCGCAACTACAAATTGAACAACAACAACAACAGCAACAATAATTCTGGCCCATTCGATGCAAATTATTTTAGCTAATAAAAATGCATCACACATTAAGCCAAGATTATTTACAGTTAGTAGTGTTGAATTACTCACTAAACTTGGCAACAATTTCGACGTTGATTTTGATGCATGCTTCTAGCTGAATTCCTGCTCCTATAAATCTTATATACACATGCATATCTTATTCAACTTCTATAGTTTTTTGTGCACTTGTATCAAGTGTTGAAAAACTCTCCAAATGAAACTAAGCACTACAATAGCTGAGAGTCCCTGAATTCCTGCTCTTATAAATCTTATATATAGCTTGCTTAGCAAATATGTCTTTATATAATCTCTATTTACAGTTCTTTTTTTTTCATATCAAATTGAATCGAATTGCATAATTTATCGTTATTTGAATAAATTTTTTAAAAATTACACTTATTGGAAATTAAATTTAAACCCGCTTAAGAATGTATCTAATGAAAATTTTTGTTTAATAATTTGCTTATCAAAATTGGAAATTCTAATAAAGCCGATTCAGTTTTCTATCGGCTTTCACACGCATTTTTTTCAATTTGGTCGCTTAACTCTGTAAACAATATTCTTCTTCTTTTTCTTTGTGGCTCTATTGCATGTTCAACGACCCTATCTGGCTTCTATGTAAACGATATCTACAGAGCTCGTCTCCTACAACTTCTTCTTCTTCTTCTTCTTCTTTAACTTCCAGCAATGCCCAAAAATGATTTTCGCCCATAAACTTTGCCCGCTTTTCAATTATTTCAACTTGTGCATTTTATTTGACGGTTTTTGCGTGCGGTTGAAAGCCGGCAACAGCCACCACCCACACATGCAACTGCAACTGTAACGAAAAGGGGTAGTGTATAAGGATTGTGATGGGGAAGGGGAAGGGGAAGGGGTAAGGGGGAACTGCAACTGCCGCATCCGGACTGCGAAGTATGCGTCAGCAATTTCAACTGCCGGCTGCAGATGCAACGCGATTCTCTTGACCTCCAGAAAAGCAGCCGAAAAAACGAAACGAGACGCGAAAACAAAAACGCGAACAAACAGTCAGACAGACGAACGGACGAACGGACAGACGTAAGGACGGATGGACGGACGGACAGTGGGTTAGACGGCGAGTCCCGGCTGGGAATACACATGTACGACACTTGAAGAGGAAGCACAGCAGCTCTCCGGCTCCGGCTTCTTTCGCTACTTTCATTTGTTCACAATTTGCGTCCTGCCCTGCGGTGGATGCTGCTGCTGCTGCTGCTGCTGCTGCTGCTGCGGTTAAGTTCTCCAAATTGCAGTCATGAGACACACACATACATCCACATCGGCCTCTGTATATATATCGCTCTATATATATATATGTATATACATAAATGCGCTGTCTGCTCGGATTTTGAGCCCAATAAGTGGCAAAAAGGAAGCTTGCTTTTTAGCCAAGGTCCATTTCGATGCGAGCAAAACTTAAAGCCAAGTTGTGGAACGATCTCCATGAAGGTGGAGAGTGGATGGTAAGGGAAGGGGATGGGAGGGGAGGGGGACTGTCTGCCATTGGCATTGGGCTGCAGCACGAATCACTCAGCCGCAGCCGCATAAAGTTCATGCTGCGAAACAGTTGCCAGCGCTCTGCTGTGGCAGCAACCGAGGGGCAAGGACGCAACTAGAATCGACAGGACTTCAAGTTTTTATTGTGAACCCGAGGCGAAAAATGCTAGAGACCGTTGCAGCACACACACACACACACACACACTGACACACACACATATGTGTGGCTCGTACGTGTGCTATCAACGTCATCGGCCACATTTGGCTCTGCCCGTGCCCCAAACTCTGATTGGGAACCCAACTCCGATTCCGACTTCGACTCCGTCACCGTCTCCGACTAAGACTACGACTACGACTACGACTCGGCGCCGGCAACGTCATCGTTTAAGTGCCGCATCCGGTCGGACTCTCAGTTACGGTCAGAGCGAGACGGCACATGAGCTGCTTTCTACGACTAAAAGAAGCCCCCCAACACACACATAAACACACACACACACACTCATAGTCGGAGCCGACTTTGGGGCGCTATTGATTTTGGCTGGGTGCAAAGTGAGCACGTGTGAGTGTATGTATGTGTGTGAGTGAGTATGTGTGTATGTGTGCTTTTTGGGGTTGGACCGAATGTGAATTTCGGATGCTGGCATCGACCTGGACCATTGGACAAATGGGCGTGTGCTGTGGTCAGTCGACGTATGCGTGATACATTTTCTCAATTCGAATTGTCCGGCTCTCGACTCCGCCCATTCGAGCTGAGCAATTGAGCGGAAAGTAAAGTAAGGCTAAACCAATGTGGCACAATCTCTAACTCATCTAAATTCCCTTTCAATTCAATCGATAATAATCGCTTATCGAACCGTGCCATATCTTTGTATCATATAAATTCCCTTTCAATCCAAACGATAATATTCATTTATGAAACCCTTTTTTTCTCTATCTCTATCTTAATTCCCTTTCAATTCAATCGATAATTATCGTTTATCGAACCGTGTTTGTTTCTCTTACACATATAAATTCCTTTTCAATCTAATCGATAATAATCGTTTATCGAACCGTGCTCTATCTCTATTCCATATAAATTCCCTTTCAATAAAATCTATTATAACCGTTCGACCATTTCTGTGAAATCGATAATTATCGACATCGATTTCATTTCTTGTGCACAACTTGAAGCTGGTAAGAGTCCTAATTTTGGATGCATACACAGATCCATGGCATACCGCCTCGTAGCCCTTTCCTAACTAACTTTGATGGCATAAATTGGCTTGTCGCAGCTTCTCTTGCAGTCGCTTATCCTAATCGATCGTCAGCAACCACATCTGTGTCTATAAATAATACAGATTCCGGTGCCGGTCTCGATGTTAGCATTTGTCACCTGTGCCGCGGCGAAGCCATTTAAGTCCCAGTTGTTGTCCTATTGGCGGGCAGGAGAAGATTGGCTCTGGCTGCAGCTAATAGCCAAGCCATAAAACGATATGGGACGCAAAAGGGGCGGAAAAAGGAAAACACCATCGGATCATGTGGCCCGAGGTGTAACTGAAACCCAGCCACGGGCCATGGGACACGGAGCACGAAGCACGAAGCACGAAGCACGGACCACGGACCACGGGACAACTCTTGAGTTATTGCTGCGACAGATACAATTACGAACGATTGGCCCACAGCCCTGCGGTCAATGAATGAATGAATACCAAAATGAATGAATGAATGAATGAGTGAGTGAATGGTTCGATGCTAGAGACCAGCAGCTTTCTCACCTTTGTCGCAAATCGGAAGCGATGCCAATCGCGATTTGTTATCGTCTTTTCAAATTGCAGTTGCAGTTGCAGTTGCAATTGCTGTTGCTCTTGCTCTTGCTGTTGCTGTTGCAGTTGCAAGATCTGGAGACCTGAGAAACCATATCCGACTCTTCACTGTGGGCAATAGGATCATCGAACTCTTTGCGGTGGGCATATTATTGTTGTTGCTCTTCTTGTTGCTGTTGTTGTTGGAGTTGTCGATGGTGTTGTTGATGCATTGTGTCTGTACATCGCTCTGGCTTATTGCGGTTAACCGAAAGCTGTCTATAAATTATGAAAATTGTCTCATTATTCATATAGAATACAATAGATTTCATTTACGTTTCATTTTATTGCAACAAGCAAAAGAAGAAGATGCAGAACGGCAATAGGCGCGAAGAAGCAGAAGACGATGAAGAAGAAGAAGCACCAGCTCAAAGTAACACCACAGACAGAACCGGTCACAGATCGTTCAATTGCCTTTGTTTGTTTTTTTTTTTTTTTTATTTTATTTTATTTTATTTTTTTTTGTCTTTTGGCCGTCGCTGTTGGCCAAGTTAGCTTTTCTGGCCAGGCTTAGGTCACCCGACATTGGCGACCAGCCGCCGATGCGTGGGAGAATTTTAATGAAACTACAGACAAAGCAGAAACACACTCGCACACACACACACACACCTCAAAAGCTGAATGAACCCAACCCAAAAAGCAGAACTTGTTGTGCTAAATATGACAGTTGAGTGGCCTTTAATGCATATTTATGGACTTGCGATAGACCAACCTTCAATTTAATAATAATTTACCCATTTTTCTCTCTTTCTCTTTGCAGGTGAGTTGTCCAGCTGTGCGATGGCAAACGAAAGAAAATTCCAGTGTCGGTTAACCAGAGCGTTGTGTTGAGTAAAGTATTACAAACTAATTCGATTGTTTCCTTACGTTAAGACACAAATTCTAAACAAATTTTCCCCGTCCATCGGTCTAGGCTAAACAGGCCAGCAAAGCCATTGAGGTAAAGCTGTTAACTAAATACAGTTGGAGGTGTTATGGTAACACATATATCAACAATATTTGTGGGATCGCTGTGACTTTGTCTAGTTTATGGTCCACTCTGAATGGGTTTCGTGTATGGGCACAAGTAATTCGCGATGAATACTTCCTCATTACTGCAAAAGGCAAACCACAAGAAGGTTTAGACCCCGATCCGAAACGAATTTCCCAGAGATTTTGTGCAGCTTCTGCTGCTCGACAAGCGTCGTGAACATTGCTCTGATTTCCCATACAGTGCCCGGATTGTGTCTAGACGGCGGATGAGGGGCATCTGTGGATGGGAGGAGAGACCTGACTCGGTCTTGGGGTCGGTCACATGGCCGCCAGTCGCTGGCATTTCAATCAGATGGCTGGTTGGCTGTTTGGTTGGCCCGGCTGCAGCGAGCGCTGCAACAAGTTAAGTACATGGCCCATAACATGGCCAACGCGTGTAATCGCAACTTGTTGGATGTTGGCCTTTTAATTATGCCAGCAGCATATTCAAAGGCCCTCTCGGTCAAATCCTTCGAGCCGAGCTCGTTAGCCTGCCCAAATGCCTATCGAGCTTGGCCGGCATGTTTGATACCCATCCCTGGCCCCCAAGAGCTCTCACCCTCTCTATCTCGCTCTCTCTCTCTCTCTTTCTCTCTCTCTCTTTACATCTCTCTCGCCGGGATGACATCTCAATAGTAGCGGCTTCGGCCTAGCATGTCAAACCTCTGAGGGCGCATTGTCAATGTCCGAGCTGGCTTGTCAATTGCTGCTTGGGAACGGGAACTGCGACTGCGACTGCGACTGCAACGCAGAAATTTTCATTTCATGTACGACGTGGCACTGACTGACGGACTTGCTACAAGCATTGCTACATTTGATGCAACGTCGCTTAATTAGCATCACGTGGACCAGACCCGAGGAGACGAAACCCAACATTTGCCTAATTAGTTACCTTGACTGCCGCCTGACTGACTGACTGACTGATGGATGGATGGATGGATGGATGGAAGGTCGGTCGGTTGGTCGTTTGGTCGTTTGGTCGTTTAGTCTGTTAAATGTTAAATGGCATTCAACTGGCTGCCAAAGCGAACTCTTTGTTAGGCGCCCGCTGACTGACTAACTGAGTGGCCAATTTTTGCTACTGTGCGCATCTTTGGGCCAACTCTATCTGGCTGAACAGAACAGAACAGAACAGTCTGTTCTGTTTGTCATCAGGCTCATCAACATCATCATCGTCATCGTCATCGTCATTATCATCAACTTACACGACGGAACACGAATGCGCGGTAATGTTGCGTGCATGTCTAAACAATTCAAATCCCAACGACGACGTACGCAAGTTTTCCAACGATGACATCCACGACAACAACAACAACAACCACAACAACAACAACAACAACAACAACAGTTACAACAACAACGACTAAGTGAAACAAATCGCTGCTGCATCGCTTGCCACACCTCCCCGCCCACTGCCCAAAAGGGAGCGACTGAGACACTGACTGCGACTGAGTGAGCGAGAGGGATAGAGAAGGGGAAGAGAGAAAGAGAGAGAGAGAGAGAGAGGGGAAAAGGGCGAGTGTAGGTGTGTGCATATCGTGTTTGAAATTATTGGAAGGTGTCAATGCGTTGCAAGCTGGCTGCCTCCTGGCTGTCGCCTCCTTCCTAGTTGAACTTCCTTCCGTGTGGCAGCTTAAGCAGCCACTGTTGCGCACCATGGGCTCAACTGTGTTTTACATTGCGATATTTCATAGCTCAATTCTATTTCATGAGTAATTAGTTGAATTTGTGCTGTTATCGATAACATGATCGGTTATTTTTGTATTAATATCAAAACTTTAGACACCTTAAACATATTTAAAAATACATTTTATTATTCTTTAGTTTTGTTTAACTTAGTTCGATAAAGTTATCGATAAATTTCCTCAATATTGATTGATTTTCTTTTGTTCACATTATTTTTTATTTGCCGTATTTTATTTAATCGAAATGCATTGCAAACTTAATCGATAGATGTTATGCTTTTTGTTAACCAGATTTGTAATACCGTCCACTGTTACGGCCTTAAATACCGGAATCCGATTGATATCCAAACACGCCGATGGACATGGAGCTTGACTCCGGCTTCTGGAGGGAAGCTTGTGGCATGTCCGACCTGCGGCAAGTCCGAAGTGCGTGTAAATGCAAATGTTGTCAGTGCGGAGCCGAAAATTGATTCGAAAATTGGAAAATTGGGAATCGGGGGCTTTAGTTAAATGCGCTTCGCAGCCGCCGACCGCAGCTCCGTTTGTCCATTCAGCCCAAATCCTTAATACAAATTGCAAAGCAACCGCGGCCGAGGGCCCAGTCGAGTTGTCAACGTGGTTGCCGCTGCTGTTGCTGTTGCTGCTGCTGCTGTTGCTGCTGATGATGATGCTGATGCTGTTGTTGCGGTCGACTAAGCCAAAAAGCAAATCAAGTCGCTGTCCCTGCGACTCTGACTGTCTGGCCTGCTGCCTGGTGGTTAGGCGGTGGCAGCGGTGTCAGCGGTGTCAGCGGCAGCGGCGGTGCTGCAGGTGGGGAGCAGACGGGGAGCGGGAGGGGCGGCAGCCACATTGAATGAATTCAATTGCCGACCGCAGACAGCAGGCCGAGGGCCAAAACTAACACGACGCTCGTTGTTGACGTTGTTGCACTTTCAATGTGGTGTGCGAGTGTGTGTATGCGACTGTGTGTGTGCGTCTGTGTGTGCGAGTGTGTACTTGTCTCATTGCTGGTGTTGCTGTTTTACGGTTTTCCTAATACCCTGCAACACACGACTTTAGTGGGGCTATCACATTTTATATGCCTTTCATATAAATCATTGCAGAGAACGAAATGAAACACCGAGTACAATGATGGCTTAATGGATATGAATAATACATTTATAATGTTGAAATATTCGGAAACACTCTGTAAATAACGAATGATACACTTACCAGTCATTCGACTCAATTTCCAGGCAATAAATGATAAAAATGATAAGCGAATGGGGTGAATGGCACACGAATAAATTTGCCGCTTGATAAGCGTTTAGGTTAATGGGTATCTCATGGTCGAGCAAGCCCGTGTACTTGGATTATTTGAATAGTTTTTTATATTTTTGTTGATTCTATAATGTGGGCTTGTGTTTGGAGGCCTTCAATTGCATCAGCGACGACGACGACGACGACAACGGCGACGCACTGAGGCAGCGGCAAAAGTATCTGTTAGATGCAGTTGCATCTGCATCTGCACTTGTATCGCATGTATCGCAGTTTTAATCGTGCGCCCAGCCGTCACATTTTATTTTGGCCGCATTGATATGCAAGTGGCGACTGGTTATGTGGTGTTGCATGAACCGCGGGGGCAGCTGCAGGTGCCCGCAGATATGCAGATACTTTGCCTTTGGCTTTGCCTTTGCCTTTGGCTTTGGCTCTGCTATCTGCAACATGACTTTCAAACGTAATACAAACAGTTCATACATATGGATGGATGTCTGACTGTCTGACTGCCTGACTGTATGGCACCTGGCAGCTAGGTTTAGTCCGTCTTCGACAGTCGGTCGATCACGCAGAGCAGCGACTGCGACTGCGACTGCGATGACGACGACGACGACGACGACGGCGAACGCGGCGCATCTTTCAAGTATCTGGCAGATACTTTTGCCTGACTCAGCGCTTGGCTCTCAACTTTCAACTTTAGTTTTTAGATTTTAGCGCTTCGTTTTTGTTGCCACTATTTGGGTTACTCGTTGCACTCCGTTGTACAGTTAGCCAGCCCTCGGCTGCTGCTGCTGCCCTCCCCCGTCATCATGTGGCAACTGTGTGTGCCACCCTGTTGCACATCACTTGTCATTTTATTTACCTTCATTTTTGCTTTTTTTTTTTGTATTTTTGTGGCCGTTTGTTTGCGCATTTTTCAACGGGCTGCCGTTCAAATGATGAAATTGAATTAATGCCCAGCATTGAAGGCTTCAAGTGGCCTGCCCCATTTTGCGGCAGGAGCTGTGCAAACACTAAAAGCCAGTCACACACACACACAGACATACACACTCACATTGAATATGATCTTGCAGCAGAGATCATGCGCACGTAATTCATGTCGCACTCGCTCTGAAGTGTGGCACTGCTCTGATCTTAACTTGTGCCGAATTCAATGAGTCCAGCCACCTTTTACAACACTGGGTGGCAGCAACTGACTAACGGATTCAAGTTGAAGTGGCATTCAGCAATGCAGAACAGGCAAAAAGAATCAAATGCTAGCTCAGATCTTAACTTGTGCCGATTTCAATGAGTGCTGCCAACACTGTCCAACTAGACTTTACAACACTGGGTGGCAGCGGCTGACTAACGGCATGAAGTAGCTTTCAGCAAGAATTGAATGCTGACTCTGATCGGAACTTGTGACGATTTGAATGTGTTTGTCAGCAGACTTCACTTCACAACACTGGCTGGCAGCTGCGACCTCTGACAAAGGCAGAAGCAGAAATTAAATCCTGAATGAAGTCGAGGCCAAGGGAGCCTAAGAGAGACCATTAACTGCCTTCAATTAGACTCTTCGTTCGGATTGCAATTTTTGTATTTTTGCCGCTGCGAAGTCCTTGCTGAAAAATCCTTTTCCTCTCACTTGAAACATTTGCAATAACTGACTGGCATTTCCTTCTGCTTGCCGGAATAATAACCATATTGAGGGTCTTAGCAAAAGCTTAGATTTGTTTTCCGCTTTTCCTTTGGCTGCTTATTGGGCCTCAAGGCCTAAACTGCTTTGTAATATCTTGCCTGAGGCTAAGTCATAATTTCTTTAGGGTTAAGGTGAATCGGCTTTCTATCATCAAGTGTCTGCAATCTGGTACAGCGTAATGCAATTGTATTTTATAACTTCGTTCTAGTTGCCACTCTTTAATATATATATATATGCATATTATCATCTTCTCTTGTTCACCTAATCTTTTTCTCAATTTATCCTTTCCTTATCCTCTGCTAAGTTCTGCTTGTAACTATTTACAAGGTCTATATCTAGCATCCAGTTGCGTCTCCTTAATATATCTATTAGATCTTCTCATCTTGTCTACGTAATCAATGTATCGCTTTTTAACAACCTGCTAACTTCTGCTTGTAAATATTTACAAGCTGCAACTTCGGTTTTTAATTGTATACTGTGACTTTTTATATAGCTAGTCAATCTATTCCTTCTTAATGCTCTACTAAGTTCTGCTTGTCAACATTTACAAGGTAGAATTCCGTTTAGTTAGCTTCCAGTTGCGTCTCTTGAATTTAGCTAATAGATCTCTTCCTCTTCTCCACATTTATTCCTTCTTAATCCGCTTCTAATTACTGCCTGTAAATATTTACAAGTTGGAACTTCGCTTCTCAATCGTCTATCATAGTTAGCTTCTAGTGATAATTCCCTCTTCCTCTTGGCACTCTTTAACCCCTTCTCACACTTCTCTGACTTTGACTCCCTTTCTCGCTTGCTATAGGTTTATTTAGCAGCTTGATCTCCGCCAGTCGTTCAGCTCGTTGCTGGATTCCTTTGAAGAGGTGTCAGCTCTACCCCCCGATCGTCAGTGGAGAAACCCATCCAAGCTCTATTCAATTCTGTTCGACTCCCACTCGGCGCTGATCTCCATTGGCGACCTTCAGTGGCTGCTGCTTTGAGCGAGTGTGTGACCGCGACCCATTTACTGGGTTCCCATGACACCTGCTCCTCTCAGGTGCCGTTAGTCACACACACACACACACACACACACACTCAAATAAATTTCGGGCTGTGGTTGTGCCTGACATTCATCAATCAGCTAAGGCTGAGCCATGTTCACACAGTTTAGCTGAGTGCGAGTGCGAGTGCGAGTGCGAGTACTCATTCATTTTATTCATATCTGACTCGCTCAGTTGGCTCTGCGACGGTGCACAATGGGCTCTGCTTGCCAGTTGTCAACGTGCCCTGTCCCTCCGTCCCTCCGCTCCTCCCCTCGTCCGTCCGTCCGTCCGTTCATCCGTCCCGCCGCTCCTCAATGCCGGCCAAGACTGTGGGAATCTGTTACCCTTTCTCTTGCCAAACAAATACAAAATAACTTTTGTGCTGATAGCAACAACGAGCAACTGTAAAGGGGGCGAGCGTAGGGTGGAGGTGTGTGCGCGGAGTGGGGAGTGGGGGGTGGGGGTGTCATGCAACTACAGCGCACACAATGGCCACAATCCGGGGATTGGGGACTCGGGGACCAACCGCAGCGTCAACCAAACTGCGACTTGGACTTGCAACTTGCAACTTGCCAACACTTTCCCAGTTGCTAGTTGCCAGTTGCAAGTTGCAAGTTGCCAGTTGCCAGTTGCCAGTTGGTGCCGTGTCAGGTGGATTTGCAGCTAGCCATTGTCTTTGTGGCGCGCCCCCGCACCGCAGCCGAGCAGCGCAGTCGGCGCCGCTGCCCAAAAGGGTGAGCAGCCAACATTTGGGTGAAGGTTGGGCAACCCACCAAAGCGGGGCACGCGGGGCATTCAACACGAAAAGTGTGGCGGAGGGCGGTGGCGGGCTGGCTGGGGGAGTCGTGTTGTTCGGATTATCCGTGAGATAATTTCTTTTGCTGCTGCTGCTGCTGCTGCTTCTTTTTTTTCTATTTTATTTGATTTTTTTCTCTCCAACTTTGTTTTTATTTTTGTTGGTCTATTGTGGGCACAAAACTGTCTTGTTCGCATTTGCCGCCTGTCAACGCTTGGACTTGGCTTAAAGCCCCCCTCCCCCGCATTCACTTTGTGTAACTGTGAATGCTCTATTATGTATGTGTGTGTGTGTCATGTGCAGGCCATTGCCATTATTCCTAATTTCGTTTCTAAATCAGATCTCCCAGCGAGCGGCTGCGGCGGTGACTGCGACGTCGACGTCAACGCCAACGCCGCCTACTAAGCCGCTTCACATTCCTATTGCCTGCCCCGGGCTACCCCCCCATCTCCCTCGCTGTGGTTCTTGGCCCACTCGAATCTCAAATCAAGCGCCGCCAGCTTTGGCTGCAGTTTAAGCCAGAGTTTTGGGCCAGCGGCTAAAGGCCAAAATTGTCCAAGCTGGAGCCAAAAGCTGGCACAGATCAGGCCAGGGCAGGTTAGGGCCATTGTGTACTCTGTTTTCTTTTTGTTTTTGGTTACGGGATTTGCAACAGCAGCAGCAGCAGCAGCAGCAGCAGCAACTGCAGCAGCAGCAACAATTGCCTCCGTTTCGTAGCTGCTGCCGTTTTATTTTCTATTTGTTATGGCTTTTCTCTTAATTTGAGGTCGTGAGAATCATGGCTAATTAATTGACTCGCTGACTGACACAACAACAGCAACACACACATACACACCCACACACACACACACAGTCACGGACACATAGCTTTGGACAATTCAGGACTTTAATGAATCGCAACTTGAATTTATTTTTCTTCTTGACTTGCAAACTTTCAAAAAATGGATCGTATAATGTTATAGATGCTATATATATGCTAGATAAATGTAAATAATTGAACGCCTATTATGTCTTTAATAGTCAGGCATATAAATATTCCCAGAGCAAATAAAATCTTTCCTCAAAGCAGTTTGAATTAAGTTCCAGTAACTTATTGAAACAGGGAAACAAACAATGCACATATATATGTATATAGATCTATACATCGTATATATGTATGTGTATCTCTCTATCTATCTATATATTGTATCTGTGTCATGTCTTAAAGCAAGTTGAAAAAGCAATTTTGCTTTAAAATATAAGCTTTAAGAGGTTCAAGCTTTAGATTTTTATATCTAGATTTATTTAATTAAGTCCATGTTTTAAATATATATATTATTATAATTCAAAATCCGACTCACTTTCTCAATTTTTACATTATTTATTTGTATTATTTCTTTTAATTCAGCAATTGATCTGCAAGAAAATTCAGTCCAACTTCATTAAAAAAATTAAAGTAATGTATATATATATTAATTGTTATAAATATATATATATATAAAAAATAGTCTGTCTGCAATAATCAACGGTTAACTATTCGGCGAGTGTTTGCATTTGAGATACATTTGAAAGATACAAAAAGCAGGCATGGGATTAATATTTATATACTGTATAGAATGGATATGAATATTGCATGTGAGATCGAATTATGTTAATATTGAGAGAGCAGCAAATGCAAATAGATGAAGAAGAAGAAGCAGAATGAAGTGGAAACAATTGGGCAACAGCTCAAATTCTCAGATTGTTTTTTTCTTTTCTGCTGAGTGGAGCAGAGAAATGGAGAAGAAAGCGACGAATTGTTGTTGTTGTTGTTTTTGTTATTGTTGCCCTTTCGTGTTGCCGCTTCCGCATCGATTTTCACATTGGCCACTGCTGCAGTTGCAGTTGCTGCTGTTGCAGTTGCTGCTGTTGCAGTTGCTGCTGTTGCAGTTGCAGTTGCAGTTGCTGCTTTGTTGTCTCTTCCTTAAGTTCATTACAATTTATTTTTATGTGTAATGCAATTATTGTTGTTGCCGCTACATTTTGTTGTTGTTGCTGCTGCTGCTGCTGCTGCTGCTGCTGTTAATGTTTATTCGCGCTACTTGGCGGGGGCGTTCGCGACAGAGGGGCGGGGCGCAAGCAGCTGAAAAGGGGGCTGCCACGGGCACCAGGTTATTCAGCGAGGTCTTTGTTACACTCTCGGACATGACAACGAAGGCACGACCACGACACGTTGCGAATTTGCCACGAACCTTGTTGCAGCAGCAGCAGTAGCAGCAGCAGACGGAGGTAAAGGCAGAGCGGCAGCGGCAGAGGCAGTGGCAGCGGGCAGTGGGCGGTGGGTTGACCTGCCGTTGCACCAAATACAAGTATGTGTACAAACACACACTCACACTCACACACACACACACACACAGCCACTCACGGATACAGTCACACATCTGGCGCTGGAGATCGCGCGATTTCTTAATATGAGAATATTCCCACCATTGTCTTTTGGGCTGCTCCACTCCACTCCACTCCACTGTACCCCGTGCCGCTCCTCCCCGCCCCGTTTCGGAGCCGGCTGTGGGGTGACTGACTCGACGAGGCGACTGACAGACGGCGACAAACCGACGACGTCAATGTCCACTCCAGCCCATCCTCAGGCGCTGCTCGGGCTGCTGCCCAGCGGTTTCGATTGCATGTGAGCTGCAGCCGGGGCTCCACTCTGTGCCCCATTTAGCACTCGCGCTACCCACGAGCGTCGTTTTGAATGTGTTTGCAGTTGTAGCAGTTGCTGTTGTTGCTGCTGATGTTGCAGTTGCTGCTGCTGCTGCTGCTGCTGCTGCTGCTGCTGGTGTGTGGTTTGGCGCTGCTTTAATTCCAGTTATGCGAACTTCACTTCTTTTGTTTTTGCACTCGTAAACAGCGCAAATTCCCGAGCGCATTCACATGCCTGCAACGTGCAACGTACAACGTACAACGTACAACGTGCAACGTGCAGCGTGCAACTTGCAGCAGCGGCGCTCGCATTGGCCCTTTTGCTAGGGGGGCCTCTGGAGGTCATTACTGGTCACTGGCAGCTGGCAGCTGGCACCTGGTGAACGGTTCCCGTTGCACCTACTCGCGTGCAACACGTGGCCAGCAGCAGCAACAACAACAGCAACAGCAACAACGGACTCATCAGCTTTTTCTCACCATTTGCTCTTGTCCTCAGCTAATTTATTTGCATTTGCCGCTCTTTTTTCTACCGTCTTTAATTAATAATTTATACTCATCAGTCCTTCTCTCTCTCTCTATTTGCAGGTGAGTCTAACGGTTAACGGGACCGCAGAATGCGTTTTGGGAGCAGGCATTTTAACTAAACTCCCACCACATGCAATTAAACAGTCAACTGTACAAAACGGGTGAAGAATTCAAGACAAAGCTGGGAAGCTAAAGCGGGTCTCTAAATTATGATCACTGATCAGTGATCAGCAATCAAGGGTTAGCGATCAGTAGCTTTGCCTACTACTGATCTTAAAAGAAAGTAAGAAAAGGAATAAAATTGAACAGTGATCAATTAAAGTGATCAGTGATTAAGGTTGGTGATCAAAATTGATCAATTGAATAAAGTGATCTTTCCATTGATCTTTGAATTGCATATTTTGTGATCCTTGCATATAATATACGTATAAAACTAATTGTATATCATCATTCAACAGTTGAAATCCATATTTCTTGCACTCTTTAAGTCATCAGAAATTTAATGATGATCAAGCAAACTGATTTTAGTTTCTAACATCTTCTACTGATCGATCATCTGCCGATCTTTACTGTTTGTTTACCAATTGATCGTATACATACTGTACTGTATATATATATATATATATATATATATATATTTGTATATAGAAACAGTTCATTTCTTCAAATTTCGTTGCAGCTTAAGACTAAATCGCATTCCCCTATCCAATATTTTCATATTTGCTAAGCTGTAGCGATCGCAATTGGCCGCGATCGGTCGATTGTATAAATCTGGTCCAAAATTCACACAAGCACCCACACACACACACACACACACACTGAGATAGATGAACTGCATATAATAGACACCTGCAAAACGATCGAACAATTGATCAACGAGAGATTAACAAAGATTTTCCCACAATTTCCCAGCAAAATGCCCAACAATTTCGTTGCTCTTTGCAGGAACAAGTCTTAAATGTCATTATCGCGCACTTGTGTGTGTGAGTGTGTGTGCGTGTGTGTGAATGTAAGTGCCCCCTCACTGGGCCTGAGCTGTGCTTATCCCATTACAGCAAGCAGGATATTCAGTGGGTCCGAGTCCGAGTCCGAGTCCGAGTTGCGGGAGGATGCGGCTGTGTCCTCTTCGTCGCTTGCCCCTCGTCACTTGCCACTTGTTGGCCGCCTCATGTTTCAGGCTGAGGCACAGACAAAAGCCTCGAGCACATCGAACGAGTCTCCAGACAGCTGATTGTCCTTCTGCGCTACTTGAGTCGCTGTCACAGGTGCGCTCCTTGTCTCCTTGTCTCCCCTCCTCCACCTTCTCCTCCTCCTCCTCCGCCTCATACAAGGCCCGATTAGCCGGTAAACGCGAAAAACTATTCGCAACAAAGTGATGAGGAAAACTGTTGCTGTCATGGGAAAATCGAGCAGGTGCAGCTGCTGGCTCCAGTGCATTCCCCGTTGCTCCTGCCTGCATCCTCGATGTCCTCCATACAGGATCGCTGCACTACATCTCGCTCGTTCGTAATTGAATTGATCGTGATTTGCCATTGTTGATCCGAATGAGGATGCAGATGCAGCTCTTGTCGCTCTCGCTGTTGTTGTTATTATTTTTGTTGTTGTTATTGTTGTTGTTGTTGTAATTGCCTACCTGGGGCAGTTTGTAGCGGAATCGCCGCTTGCCAGGACAATGACAATGCGCATTTGCTGCTGCTGCTGCTGCTGCATTTGGCAAATTTGCAACGTGTCATCCGTGAGTCTCGATGCTTGAGAACATTTTTACGGGCTCTTTCTTTTTTTTTTTTTTTTTGCTGATGCAGCCCCTGTCCTTGTGCTGGCCCCTGCTCTGCTTCTTCTCCTTTCTTTCAATATGTGTATCTATATATATATTTTTTATTGCCAGCGAATGTTTTTTGGTGCGTGAGAAAAAGGATTAAGGATTGTCGTCTAGGTGTCTAACAAAGATACAGCCGAAAGAGGTGTGCAGGCATGTGTGTGTGTGTGTGTGTGTGTGTGTGTGTGTGTGTGTGTGTGTGTGTGTGTGTGTGTGAGTGTGTGTGATAGGAGCAGCTGTAGTTAGCACATAAAGGATTTGCAATACTGTCACATCGAATGTGAAATGGAGTTAATGATTGATTTTAGGAGCTTGATTGCAAAGCTGTTTCATTTCAGACATTCCCAAAGTGTTTCAAATGTGCACAAATATTAAAGAAAGCTAATAGGAATTCACAATAAGATTCACTGTGAACGAAATAGTTAAGGAATAAGTTAAGTTAAATGCTTGAATGTCTTCTCCTACAATTGCAAAGCCAAGTTTCGTTAATTGCTTTGTAGGGTATAAAATATGCATAAAATAGATCATCTATCTGGCTTTTGAATATAGTACTTATTAAGAGGAAGAGAATCGGAGGATCAGTTCTAACGATCGGAATGACCAAGCGCACAATCTGGTTGCCTCTGCGTGGCATTCGAATGTTAATCAGGAGAATCAATTGGCAAATGTCAACTGGGTTTTTGGCTTTGGGCTAGCTTTTGGGGTTCGGGGCCTGGGGCCTGGGGCCCGGCTCCACGTTAACGTTGGACACGACGCTCCCCACTGCCCACTCGCTGTGGTGCCACGTTCTGCTGGCCAGCGATAAGCATCAAGTTCTCACGAACTTTTATTGTCCTCTTCGAGCTGCAGTTGGAGCTGCACTTGGAGCTGCACTTGGAGCTGGAGTTGGAGTTGGAGTTGGAGTTGGAGCTGGGCGCCGCTGTTGCACGAATGGACGTGGGCAACACGGCAATTAATGCGCCCAGAGCTGATGACAATTTCAAATTTATAGGCAAAACTTGAGTTAACGGTTTGCCAATCGAGCGTGAAATATGAGCAACGGACACGCCCTGCAGCAAAAACAAAAAAACAAAAAAAACAAAAATGAGGAAAAAAAAAGAAGAAACCCAAAATAAAAAACTAGTTCAACAAAAATATTTAAATTCAAATGCCGGCGATTGTTGCCCGGAAGCGTGGCTGACGCATCAGCAAACAGAACGAAACTCTGCGAGTCAATCAGTCCGTCAGTCAGTCAGTCAGTCAGTCAGTTAGCCAGTCAGTTAGTCAGTTAGTCAGTATGTTTGCTGGCGTTGCCACCTTGGACTCCAAATTTGGATGTGCTCTGACCCAATTAACCAAGCCGTTTGCTTCTCTCTCTCTCTCTCCTCCTCTCTGTCTATTGGAAATTCAAGGCAATGAATGCTTCCTCTTCTGCTGCTTGCTTCGCGCTTCTGTTGGCACACTGATGCGGGACATGTGGAAATCGAAAACCTAATTAAATTGTAAAATGAAATTAGCTAAATTCATAGAACAAAATGTAACCCTTTTGGCAGCCCGCATCGGATCGTGACATAATAATGCATATCGGTGCATATGCATTCACAATTGCATTCGCCGATCCATTCACAAATTCGTCGCGCAGATGCATTTCGATAAATCGACAGTTGCCAAATCATTTTGATTAATGATCAGCTTTGGTTACACTCAATCCCAATCAATTGGAACTTCAGCTAGGGCTCTGATATGTAAAGCAGTGCACATCGATCGATAGATTCTCTAGATGTTGCTAAAAGTTTAGTTAGGGCTATAAATATATCGATAACCCGTTCAATTTATAGCTTCCATTGATCGATACATGTATTTGATTGATTATCTTATTTAATTTGTAAGTTTTGTTGAAGCGATTAATGTATCGATAACATGAGCTATTTATAGTTTCACTGATCGATAAATGCCGTTGGTTTGTTTTCTATTTGCCGTGAAATTCGGATCGGTTTTTTATTAGCCATCGCTTGTTTCATCTTCCGCTCTTATTGCATGCTTTCATTTAACCTTTTGTCTTTTTGGCCTGGTCTAAAACTGCTGCCACGCCCTCTTTTGATTTGCCAACAGCTGGCGGCACTTGTTCGATCTCCATTCGATTGTCATCAGTTTTTGTGGTCGTTTATATTTACGATTGCGCACACTATCTAAACAGAAGGTGTGCGTGCGCATGTGTATGTGTGAGTGTGTGAGTGTTTGTGTGTTTATGTTTATGTTGTGACTAGTTGAACTCACCCTCACCCTCACCCGCACCCTCACCCTCGTCGCAGCTTGAAGGCGGCCGCCTTTGCTGCTACTGTTGTGGGCGTTGTTATTGTCCTTGTCCTAATGTCCTTAATGTCAGCGCCGTTGTCCTGGCCGCTGGTCAGCGACCAGGCACTGTTTGATCCTCTGTGTGTTTCCTTGTTGTTGCTTTTATTGCGTGTAAATCATTGTTGCCGTTGGCCATAGACAAGGACTCGCCCATTTGTTGGCCATTAGGGCAGGTAAAAGACCACAAGGCGATAAGCGCAGATTTCCAACACGCAAATATGTTCAGATTTCACAGATTTATGCAGCATAAATATAACTGCAGAAGTTATTGGTTCGAAACAGTTTCATTCCATGTGTTCCTTAAGTAGAAACTTAAAGAAAAGCTTTTTAATAATAGAAAAAGAAAACTTGTAGTTAAATAAATCAAATTTGATTCCAACTGTTCTTTAAGTTACGAAAAAAGAAAACATATAGTCAAAATAAAACTTTGTATTTGTTTTTGTTTCTTTATGTGTTTTATTCCAAGTGTTCCGCAATATATCTTTTGATATTTTTAAGAAGTCATACTTAATTCTTCCGTTTCGTTGCTAGTAAAACATCGTTACGTTTTATGCCAGATTGCGAAACGTTCCATTCCGCGCATTCCACATTGCTGGAGCCTAACGATCACAAATCGAAAATGCAACCCACGTAGCCGAATATCAACAAAAGGAGGTTGTAAGCCGTTGGCCGAGTGGGTTAGCCAAGGCTGTGCCACATGGGGCACGTCCACACGCGGCAGATGCAGATGAAGATGTGTCACTTGGAGTAATTGTTGTGCCCCTTCCCGCCCCCTCTTTGGCAGCCATTCATGCAGCTTATTTTCCATTTTCATTTTCGTTCTTGCGGCACACATTGAAGAAAGTTTTGTCTCGAAGCAGGGGTGGGGGTGTTGCCTGTTGGACATGTGCAGCTTGCGGCTTTGTTGTCGTTGTTGCCGTTGTTGCCGTTGTTGTCGTTGTTGCCGCTGTTGCCGGTTTGCCTGGCCAGTTGCACAATCTGCGTGTCAATGCGTCGCGTCTTGATCCCATCAGCAGCCGCGACGCTCCCAAGAGACAAACGCAAACAGACCCAAACTTTGTCTCACTGTATATGTGTGCTGGTGTGTGTGTGTGCGGGTGTGTGTTGTGCGATCGTTTGGCATGTCCAATACGCTGGACGCTGCTCAACGTGCAGCTATTTTGGGCACTTTGTCTCCGTCCAACTCCATCACAGATATCTTTGTATCTGTATCTGTATCCGAATCTGTAGTATCTGTATCTGTTGTTGTAGCTGTAGCTGTAGCTGTAGCTGTATGTGTGTCTGTATCTGATTGTTAGCTCGTCTGCGTCCGCCGTTTGCTTTCTTTTCATTTGTGTTTTGTCCCATACGTGCGCCTCAGTTGTCCGGCGACGACCTGTGTCCACGTCCAATGACAACATTTCGTCATCGTCATCATCATCATTATCATCATCATCATAATCATGATTCTCCTTCACATGATCGGCACGATGATCTGCACATAAAGCAAACGGAGCACCTACTACAATAATTGTCAAAAACACATTTGACGAGCTCTGAATGGGCCTCGATTTCGGACTCGGACTCGGACTCGAGATTTGAGACTCGAGTCTGGAGACTCCCTCGCCGCTGTTTATTATGCATGCGACTCAACTCTGACACGTTTCTCTCACACTCTTTCTCTTTCTCGCTTGCATTGTTGCTGGGAATTAGCAAAGCGACAAGCACTTCAAAAAGAAAAACCCATACGGGAAAAAAAAAACTGATTGATACACCCGATTATGACAGCACCAAATCGAATTCTCTATTCTTGGCATCTGGACAGGTCAAGCAGGTTGCATCGGTTCTACCAGAGCGAGGCTTAAGAGACGACAACAATGGGACGAACTAGACCTTATATCTGTTGCTCTTAAATCTTTTGATTGGCCACATATTTGTACTCTCCAATGCAGTTGGGCCTCTGCTTCAAAGCATCCTTTATAGCTCGGCTTCTTGCTCCATCTCTTCAGTATTCCTAAGTTTTTTTTTCTCATATTTGAAACAACATTCTAGACTTTCGTTTTCTTAGCTTAGCTCCGATTTTTTTTTTAGCTTAGCTCCGATGTTTTTTTAGCTTAGCTCCGATTTTGTTTCTGGTTCCCAGCATTTTCTTCATTTTAATCTTTCAAGTTCCGTTAAAAACCGTTAGATTTTCATTAATTTTTTTGAACCTGTTTTTTTCTCTCATTTCTCAAATTTCAAAAAGTGTTTTTTACTCTAATCCATTTTTAATTTTTTGTGTGTTGCTTTTTTTCGTCCTGTTCCCGAGATCCTTCCCGAGTTTTAAAATGCGCAGCACTTTGGATTTGTATCTACAACACGCAACGGTAAACCAATCCAGAAATTATGCAAAAATGCTGGAAAAAAAACGAAAAAGGGAAAATTTAGGAGTTGTTAGGGGCACATCCTTGCGCTAACCCGTTTCTTCACTCCTCATAAATTTTCCGTTAAAAACGAATGCATTTTTTTCTTCCACTTTTGTAGTTAAACTCAAGATTTGCTCATTTAAACGAAAACTGTTTGAAATAAAAATTGAAATGATGGTAGAAAAAAAGCGAAAAGAAATGATGATGTGCATAGGGAAAACGGGCCACAAAGAACCGGAGACGACAATTGCCCGTCTTGGGTGCCTGGGCCAGGACGCATTGTCCTGTCAGGGTGTGTCGTCCTTTTTTTTTTTTATCGTGCTTTGCATCCAGGCAGCTTCTTCTTTATTTAGTTTTTTTTTCCTGCCTCTCGTTTTTATCATTGTGGAATTGAATTAAAAAAGCGACGGTAATCAATGCGCAAGGACAAGTCGCGCACAGCCGGCGAGGGTCCTGGCTGCTTCTCCCTCCCCTTCTAGTGCTCCTGCTCCTGGGTCCTGCCTAAATCAAATGCAAAACCTTGTCTGCCTCACATGTGACAACCGTTGGCCTCCCCTTCCCCTGCATATTTCATATCTTGGGAAAATCTTGGCCACCACCCAAGGACTCAACGACTGACAGTCACAAAAAAAAAGGAAAAGGAACAAAAAAAACAATAAGAAGCAGCTCACAGAGCAAAAAACAACACAACAAGGACGCACACACTCACACTCACACACACACACACACGCACGCACGCGGGGCATAAAAAATTAATATAAAAAAATTTGCATAGAAAAAAAATGCCGTTACACACACACACAGACACACACGGGGCAAGACGTTGCGCTCGCAGGACATCCGAGGGGTGGGGGACACAGCCTGCGCCTACCTGGGCAGCACACACGGCACAAAGCAATTGGCAAAAACGTTGCCGGAGTAAACGTCGATCCACAAGCAGGCACCCTCAAGGCACACACACACACACACACACATACGCACGCACATTTGCGCAGGGTTGCAAAAAATTGCTTAAGAAAATTGCCGAAGGAAAGCAAAAAATAATGTTGCGATCAGCAAATTGCATAAAAAATTGCAAGACTGCAGGCAGCTTGCCAGCCCCTACCTCTACCCCTACCCCTAAGCACAATCCCTGCCACTGCCTTCTACCCCTGCCCCTACTGCTGCTGGCCCCCTTCCACAGACGTTTTCCATTTCCCATTTCCATTTCGCATGCGTTTGATTAAGCGCACAAAGCAGGGACACGTTTTTTCTCCTTCATTTCTTTCTGTTCTTTTTTATGCTGCCTGGCAGGACATTAGCAGCATCCTTTTACACAACGCAGGACGTGACCGTGGCCTACCCCTAGCCAAGCGATCGGCGCCTGCGCAGCCGTCGCCTCAGCCACGGCGATTGCAAGAAATGCGCGCGCAAAAAATAAGAAGAAAAAAACAACACACACACACACATACACATACATTCACATTTCTTACCCCCCGAAAAGGATTAAGCTATGGTAAAAAAATAGCAAGAAGAATAAGAAGCAGAAGAAGAACTGAATTCAATGGAAAAGTATTACGGCATCCGTTGCCCGGCTGCTGTCTCGCTCGCACTCCGGTTCGAGCATCATCTATTATTAGATCGGGGCTAACGGGGCATCAAAATTTCGGGGCTAGCCGCCACGCTTATTGCGCAGCATCCATATGGACCAAGCGCAAATTCTCTCACAGTCTCCCTCTCTCTCTCTCTCTCTCTCTTTTGAGAGCTGCGCACATGCCTCGCACTGCGCAGAGGGCAACAAACTCAACTCCAAGGCAAGGATTCGAGCTACACCAAAGATGTTGCCAGCCAAGTGGAACAGCATTGAAATGGGGCTACGGCCACGCAGAGCTACGATTATGTCAAATGTGCGCATTAGACCCGGAGACAGACTCTTAGCTATCTATATTTAGGAGCCGGGGGCTGTAAGAACTTCTCTATCTCACGGATTACAGCAGCTCAGAAAGATTTTCTTTATGCACTAGTTGGTCTTAACTAACTGCTGCTGTGCACCACATTTTATGAAGATCCACAGTGGTTTTTTGAATAGAATTGTATTTTAGTCTATAACTAAAGTATAAAATGAGTTAAAAAAAAAAAAAAAAACACATTCCTTCACTCCCAATATATTGACTAACTATGACTAAAGTTTAAAGTTCAAAAGTTCTTCAAATAATCTATATAATCTTCTATAATCGAACTTTTATACAGGCTCCAATATTCGCACTTGTATGCAGGCCAATAAGTTAGACCGTGAACCAAATCGATTGAAGTCAGGCTTTGTTTAGACATATGTTAAAAACTATTTGTTACGATTGTTCCTTATTTGATTAAATAATTATCATTATAATTAAAAAAAAAGAGCTTTACATTATAATAATTGCAATAAATGAGATATACGTTAGAATAATATTATATGCGACGATTACAACCCAACTAAATTTATGCAAACTTGAACACTTCGTTCTACATAATTGAGCGAATGATTTAATTTATAATTTAAACAAAATAATAATTTATAATACTTAAAAAGTATTATAAATATACGATACAGTAATTGACTTACTGAAATTTTGACTACATATTTAATATAGATTCACAGATGCCAAGAATTGGAGTCTTTCTTATTGACACACTCTATAAAGCAATCCCATAAGAATTCATATAAGAAATGCTCTCAGAATTAGTATTGGTATTTCCGATGATTAACTGTTATCTAAATTATAAACTGTTTATCATAATTAAAGGTAAAAGTTTGCCAGATTTGGAAACTGATTTCCGCAGTCGTTCAGCCGTTCAGCCTGTTGCCATCAGATCTCGAGATCTTCAGTTATCATTAGTCGGTTGCAACTCGTTGCTGTTGTTGCTGTTGTTGTTGTTGTAACAACTCAATTGGTGATGGGCAGGCGAAGGCCGGGGAAGGGGAGCGGTGGGGGGGAGCGAGCGGCAGAAGGAGCGCCAAACAAAGCGAGCGACGTCGACGGCGACGCTGGCAGTGGCAGCGCTAGTGGCAGCGGCAGCGGCACCAACAGCGCAGTTGCTGGCCAAGGGAGCGGAGCCGCAGAGTCCAAAGATGTTTTCATCCCCCTTTTTCTTAGTCGACGTCCACTCGCAACTCACACACACACACACACGCACGCAAGAGTGTGAGTAGTGCGAGCGAGAGGCAAGCAGCAACTACCCCGCATATGTGTGTGCGTGTGTGCGTGCACACACGTTTTTTTTCGTTTGTTATGTTTTTTTTTTTATATTGTTGCTGTTGGTTTTCTCGTGTGTCCCGCACACGGACCGAGGGCAAACGCGGTCCACACACAGACACAGACACAGACAGAGACGCAGTCACAGTGCAGTCGACGTCGACGCCGACCGCACAGCCTCAGAGACAGGACCGTCGACGACCGTCACAGGAAGACTTTCGATTGTCAGTCCACGTGAAGCCTCTGTGGGGTCAACAACACACGCGCTCCGCCCGTACAGAGACCAGAGGACGCGCCCGAGATCCTCTCCGGCTAAAGCCACAAAAAGAACGTAAAACTACGTCGACCAACAAACACAGTTTAACCGTTACACGTGCGACTATTTCATTGCGATATAAAAAAAGAAGAAACAACAAAAATAAAAAAAAAAAATATTTTGTTTATTTTTTTTTTTTTTCGGCTCCGCACACAAGTCGCAGGACAATTGGATTACCTACGATCGTGTGTGCAACGCGGTGCCTTGACAACAACAACAACTTTATGCAACAAACAATTTTTTGTGATGTGCTAACAAAAAAAAAACAAAAAACACACGAAATACTTTCTTTTTTTTTTTCAAATGTCAAAGTGAAAAAGTTAAAAAATATATATAAAAAAAAAAAAAATTAAAAACAAAAACAACAGAAAACTGCAAAAACAAAATGTACAACAAAATGCTGTCGATCAGTGAGGATCACGGATTCCGTTCGCTGAGCCGTAAGTGTACCAAAACCAACAACAATTTTGGAATAGAGCAGCGCTACGAAATGTCAATTTTGGGGGGGTGTGAAGAGTGTGAAGAGTGGAACAAAGTTGGGAGCTGTTGTGCTTATCAAAACGCAATGTTGCGCGTAATAAGTCGCGTTTGAGATAGACGATCTTTCTTTTTTCGAGATAGTTTGCAGCATTTCTTAGAATTCTTCACCTTTCCGGTTGTACGATTGAGTCTTCAGCTTTTTGTTGTTGTTGCAGTTGTTGCTCTTGTTGCTGTTAGCGTTGTCTCTTTAATCATTTGCCGTCCTCCACATGGAAGACAGCGCGACAATAAAGGGAAATTGT
Source organism: Drosophila pseudotalamancana (assembly GCA_037075185.1). Lineage (NCBI taxonomy): Eukaryota > Metazoa > Arthropoda > Insecta > Diptera > Drosophilidae > Drosophila > Drosophila pseudotalamancana. The sequence goes on along the minus strand of JBAMCK010000366.1, from coordinate 86,054 downwards.
CTGTGTGTGTGTGTGTATGTATGTGTGTGTATGTGTGTGTGTGTGTGTGTGTGTGCCAAGCTGCCCTCTTTTCATTTTTTACTTTTGATAAGCGCCTGTTACCGAGAACAACAACAACAACAACAACAATAACAACAACAATAACAGCAACTGAAGAAGAAGACGAAGAAGAAGAAGCACGCCCGCACCCACACAATCTGAGATACATTATTGTGTACCCAGGTCTTATATGGCATAGAGCCAGAGACCCAACCTATCTACCTACCCATTATATATATGTATATATATATATAAATGTCTATGGGGCACCGACATACTTATATAGATCGCGCCTATTTACATATGGCATGTCCGTTGTTGCTGCTGTTGTTGTTGATGTTGTTCTTGTTGTTGTTGTTGTTGTCGTTGACTTTTTGGGTGGAATATAAAGCAAACTGCGCGTCTCGCCGCAAAATGCAAACACAAATACAAACACAAATATTTTAGCGACCTGAAAAATGAAAAAAAAAGTATAACTTCACATTACAACATTGTCGCAGCAACAACAACAACAACAACAACAATGTCTTATCACCTATGGAATAGCTACGCTTCGTGGCACTATTCAAACAGCGGGCCCGCCTTTTGGACTTGGCCGCTCGACAGTTGGCTGAAACCTTCATAACCCGCTGCCACGCCCCTAAGACGAGCGCCCCCACTTCCAGCCAGCTCGATTGCTGCAGCACTTGCTTCGCTGCTCTTATCGATAAATCTATCGAAAGTGCGAAATTGCAAGCACAAATGGAAGCTCCAGCAAGTTATCGCTTGTAATGCTTGCTGTTATCGATAAGTGTATCGATAGGTAGCATTTTACTTGCATTTGAAATGTAACTGAAATAAATTTGCCTTGTGCCCAATTCCTTTCTTTCTTTATCAGCCACAAATGCCGTTGCTATAGTCTTTATGCCCCCGATAAGCCCGCCAGTTTTCAATGTGTATATAAGCATATATATGCATTTATATATATATGTATGTGTGTGTGTGTCTAGGCTACATTCCTCGTATGTTGTGTGTGTCCAGCTTTTGGCACACACACACTCATACACATAGCTTCATTTGTTGTTGCTAGGCATATAGAGCACATAATATAAGTACACATGTGTGTGTGCATGTGTGTGTGTGACCACATTTAATGCTCGCTTCCAGGCCGCCTTTATTTGCATATGGCTCATTCACTCAACCTCAACCTGGCGGACTGTTTGTTTGTCCAGATACACACACACGCACACACATGTACAGCTGCACTGCTGTGGGGCTGTGGCCAAGGGTTGGGGGGTTGGGGGAGAGGGAGTCTCGAAGTCGGGCGGCACATGCGGGTGTTATCAGCATTCAGCGTTTGGCTTTTGGCTAACCGCTGCGCCACCCTCGCTTGCAAGCGGCTTCCTCCCTCCCGCCCCCTCCTAGCGCTGCCCTTGGACTATGCCAGGGGCACCTGGCCACCAGCAGCAGCAGCAGCAGCAGCAGTAGAGAAGGGGGTGGGGGCAACCAGGTAAAAACAAGGCAGGCAAATAAAACCAAATTTGTATGCTAAAACACTTTGCGATGACGGCGACGCGTCGCTGGCCGCCAGCGAGCTGATAAGGCACCCACACACACTCACACACACACTCGTACACACACACTCGTACACACACATATGAGAGGGGCCGGGGGTGGCAATTGCATGTGTGTTTGTTGTAGTTTCAGCTGCTCCAAAAATGAAATGAAAGAAACACCTTTAGCTGCCTGCCTGCCTGCCTGCTGTCTGCTGCCCTGCTGCCCTGCTGGTTATCCACGTAATTTGTTTAAACAAATTAAGGCGGCCAGCGACCACCCCCCCGACCTCCCGCCTTAGCTTACCTGCTCCCCCACCTTCAATGAACTCCTCGCACGCTCGACTTTTCAGCTGCCTGACGTCGCTTTGTCACTGTCAAGCTGTGTGTGTGTGTGTGTGTAGTGGACACACACACATACGCCCCCGCAGAGGTGTGCCTGTGTGTGTGTGTGTGTGTGTGTGTTATCGCAACAGCAACGAAAAAATTTCGAATTTGTTTAACCTTTTTTTCCCGTCGTTGTCAGCTTTGTATTTTTTTTTTCGTTTTTTTCTTATTTTTTTGTTGTTGTTCGTTTTTTAGTTAACTTTTTAAATGAGCTCAAAAGGCAGCCCCGTTGGCCGAAAGCGGCAACAATAACAACAACAACAACAATAACAATACCATTAACAATAAAATATACAACAAGAAAACAATAAGACGACAATAAACAAAATGTGGCTCAGCATTTTTAAATATTTACACAGCATTTCTTTTCAACAACAACAACGACAACAACAACAACAACAATACGAACAAGAACAACTTGTTTTTAAGTACATAATTTATTTGCCTATAGACAACGACTCGACAAATGGAGCACTTGATATGTCATAATAATATAAATGCTGCCCTCTGCTGCTGCTGCTTCTTCTTCTCATTTAAATTTTGTCTATTTCCAAAAAAGAGAAAAATAAGAAAAGAAAAAACATATTTTTTAGAGCAATTTTATTTATTTAACAACTGAAGAGAAACTTTTTCTTAGCTCTATTATACATATGTACAACTATGGTTTATCATTTCTTTAAGATCTGCTAGATAGTAAAAATATTTAAATATAATATAATATGATAATATTTTAAATTAAGTTCAAGACTTCCTTTCTTCAACTTAGGATTCGTTTGCTCAAATAGTTTGGTTTTCGATTAAAGCTTTAAGCCGTAACAGCGTTGCCACCTAGTTTGATTGTGCTGCCAGCCTTTTTGCTTTTTTAAAGTGCTGCAAGCTTGCATTTGAATGTGTGTGTGTGTGCTGCAGTATTCGCGTTGACCTTCTGCTGGGCTCACATCAAAGCTGCAGCTGCTACACGTTTGCTTCGCTGTTTTTCCACGTTACAATTTTCCGCTATTTTTCAGTCGCCATTTTTCATTTGCCACCCACATATGTATATGTGGGTATGTGTGTGTGTGTGTGTGGGCACCTAAAAACAGTCGACCGTGTGGCGCTCGCCTGGTTTTTATGGCCAGCCTGGCCCCAACTAAACGACCACATGCACAGCCGAGCCTCGACTGGCCCACAACCTTTTTGCCCATAAACCGTGTCCTTTGCTCCACATGTGTGTGTGTGTGTATGTGTGTGTGTGGGGGTATAAATTAGCACAATCAACGTATTGTTTTCTGCCTGTGCCACGCCTACAACTGAAGGAAGGGGGTAGCAAGCAGTCAATGGAGGTGGAGCTGGAACTGGAGCTGGAGCTGGGACTGGAGGCAAAAATGGGAGGTGGTTGACGCGACTGTTAGTGGGATTGAGGGTTGAGGGTGGGGGTGGAGGAGCGGCAGTTGCCGCAGTGTGCAGTCAATAACATGAAAATGTTATAAATAACAAAAATACGAGCAGCCACACACGCCACAGAGTGCGAGTGAGAGGGAGAGGGAGAGAGAGTGGGAGAGGGTGAGCAGTTGTATCTGTATCTTTGGCTGTGTATCTGTATCTGAGCCCTGCTTGAGCTTCATATTTGTGCCTTCTTGATAATTTGCGCAAAAGTCCTATTAATATGTTAATTCTTAATTGTGCTACTTGGCACACACACACATGCACACATGCACACACACAGGCGCACACACACTTAGGCGCATATTAATAGCCGCAGGAAAGATTCTTTTTTCTGTTTGCCAGGACAAAAGCAGCTCGTAAATAAATCTTAAGCTGCGCGGTTTACAAATCGACGCACTTCAATTTATTTATTGTTCATCTCTGTGTGCGGGTGTGCGTGTGTGTGTGTGTGCGTGTGCGCTGGGGGCAGAGGCTGCAGCTGAATTAATTACACATATGCGATGACATCAGAGACATTTTTGCCAAAAATTCAAGAGATTTTCGAAACAGTTTTTGGCTGTCAGCATTGCTGGTCAACAGCTCAGGGTGGAGGCTGGAAGGGGGTTGTGAATTGTTAGCACATTCGTTCTGGCTGCTTAAATTGTTGTGTGTATGTGTGTGTATGTGTATGTGTGCGAACCCTTTTTTGGTCCCCTTTGTGCAGATAATTCAATTTATGAGCTGACTTTATGAAATATTCGCCAAATACACGTGAACTCTCTCTCTAATACACACACACACACACACACACTCGCACACACACACAGAGTTACCTTCTGTTGACACTTGTCAGGCGACTGTCAGCGTCTGTCTGACTGTTTGACAGTTTCGGGCACTTTGAACACCCTTTCAATACACCTTTTTGGCCAGCAGCTGCTGTCGCTGCCTGCTGCTGCAACCGAAACCCCCCGCCCCCACCTCTTGCTCAACCCACTCCTTCCATCTCTGGCTCTCTCTCTCTCCCTCTCTGTCGCACTATTTGCGTTAGATTGCAGCAGACTTTTTGGAGCTGTCAATAAGTTTTGTATATTATTTATATTTACCTAGTTTTTGCCAGACGCGCGCGTTAATCTCTCCAATCTAATCGCTTAGTCAAACAGTTACGCCCCCAACCCTCAAGCCCTTAACCAACACACACACACACACACACACACACACACATATACATATATACTCACTCTTTGCCCGTCTCGTTCGGCTGCAGGGCAACGCCTACAACGAACGAGCAGGTAACAAAAAAGTGAGTTTTACCTGCCCGCTGGCCGTCCACTGGCCAATCGCAGCTAAGCAGCTACCAACAACTGTTAACAACAACAACAACACCAGCAACAACAACAAGAGCACATGTTTAATTCATGGAGTCAAACAGGCGGCTAATTGCGTCCTGCGTCGATTTCACGCCAATCAATAAATAAAATACCCAATAACAACAGCAACAACAACAACAACAAAAGCAACAACTACAATAAATTGGGCATAAAAAAGCGAATATGTCAATAGGGTAGCGAAAACATATTCTTTTTTTATTGTTGTTATTATTGAAACAGAAACCGAAGCGCGACGCCGGCTGCGGGCGGGCAGAGGTCGGGCAGAGGTCCACCCAAGCAATCAAAAAAATTACCCAAAAAAGCAAAAAAAAAAAGAAAAAAAATAATAAATATATATATTTATATGTAATAATATGGGATAAATAAAAGCATGTGTGTGTGTGAGTGTGAGTGTGTGCTTGTTGTCACCCCGTCGCAGGACAATAAATTGACAGAGGCAAGGGCGCAGGGGGCGGGGCTGGACACAGGCAAAAAAAAAAAACGGACAAAGAACGTGGCCAACAAAAAAGAGAAAGAAGCAAAGTTCAGCAACGCTTCGGGGCGCATTAGTTGTGTGTGGGTGGGTGTGGGTGTGTGTGTGGGCAACCGCAAATTGTTCAAACTGCCCAAACAACAGCAACAACAACAACAACAACAAACACGACAAGTGGCAAACGACAGCGCGTCAATAAACTTTTCTTTCTTTCTATTTTTTTTGTCCGCCTCCTTTTTTATGAATGTTGCGACAGCTAATTGACAAAGGAAGCTGCAGGGGGCGGGGGCGGGGGCGGGGGGTGGTTGTGGGTGTCGTTGCAGGTGAGGTGTGAGACATTGCGCTGCGTAATAAAAGTTGAGCAATTGGCTTCAATTCGCAAGCTAAAGAAAACTTAAGAGAAAAGTGAAAAGGCAAACATTAATATGGAAAAAAATTACTCTGAATTTAATAAATATTTACATAAAAAAAAAAAACAACTATAATTTTTTTTAATTTAGTATTAAAAAGAACACAATTTGTAGTGAATTATTAAAGCAATACAAACAACATTAAAGCCAAGAAGTTTTCCTTTCAAAAAAAAAGTTCGTAAAGCAAAGAAATTCTTTTTTATGGCAAGCAAAACTTGAAGAAAACTTGAATAAATAAATGTTAATAAATATGTATATATGTATGTGTATATAGAAAGCATACAGTAGAACTTTTTTTTTTTTGAGGCGCTTGATCAATCAAAATTAGGTCAATTGTGATTGACCATAAAAACTTTGTCAATTTGCCAGCATTTCAATCAATTTCTTTTTTCTCTATGGTTTTGACACGAACCCTTGTTCGGATGTGCCTGCAGGCTAATTTGGCACTGCTTCCTCTTCTTCAGCAGTCTCGTATTGTTTTTGAGGTTATGTTTAGCTCCCCTTTCTGTGTCTGTGTGCATGTGGGTGTGTGTGTGTGTGTGTGTCTGTTCGGTGGGTCAATCAAAATTCATCGATAAATTGCGAAAAGTTGCCTGGCCCGGGGGCAAGCGTCGCCACTGTTGCAGCCACAGCCACAGCCACAGCCACTGCCACAACCACAACTGCCCCTTCCTTTGCTGCTTCTTCTTTTGCTACTGTCGCTGTGGCACAAACAATTCTTACCGCAATGTTTTGCGAGTTCATTGCGATTCGAATTAATTGCAGGCGCTTCGCAAATTTTTGCTATTCGCATTCACATTCGCATTGCTACTGGAATTTATGTTCACACACACACACAAACACACACACACATGCTTAGATTACAGTCAATCGAGTGTGGTTTTTGCTGGGGTGAACTTCCAATTTGTTGTTGTAGTTGTTGTTGTTGCCGCTTTATTTGGGCGCGCGCAAATACATAAATTAAAGTGCAAGCGAATCGATCCGCGTAATACAAACCACCCCCACCCCCAGTCCAGCCACAGCACGCCCTCTTATCAGCGCCCAGAGCTGTGTCCATATGTAAATAAGTGAATGCGAGAAGTGGGCGAGCAGGAGGAAGGGCAGTGCGAGCAGGAGGGGGAGGCTTTGGGCAGGGTTGTCATAGCTGCCATTTGGTCGTGAGTGCTGCCAACTATTCGACTGGCGTAAAAACCCAACAAAATTGTTGTTGCAAATCAATTGTGACACATCGCACACACACACACACACACACACACACACACACAGACGCATGTGTTAAATGAGTGACAGGCCAAATGCCAATTGCCATTTGCTAGGCGTAATGCGTGGAAACTTTGACTAGCCGAACGATAAATTTATCGATTATTGATTGGCCTAAATTCAGAGCTCTCGATTGACTAAGTTATCGATAAACGTGTCGATAGCTTAGCTGCTGTCACCTTTAGCCAGTCTCCGCTGTAGCCGAAAGTTATTCACGACTGTCGACTGTCGGCCGCCAATTGCTGCCATAAAAGTGACAACAACAACAACAACAACAACGGCAGCAGAAGTAAATTAGAGAGGCAGCGAACCACTGCCCCACCCACCGCCCAACGAAGTGGAGTTCATGCGGTTAACTTGGCGGCGCATTAAGCCAGAATTGATGGCCAACTTTCGATGGCCATAAAAGCGGGAACTGTCGCCCAAATTTATGAACTGCAAGTGCAAAAGTGCCAGCAATGCGAGGGATGGGCAATGGGGGGAATGGGGGAATGGGCTAAGACTTAAACTAAGACTAAGACTAAGGCTAATAAATGGGTCTAACGATTGCCAACCAATTGCAGATTCCGACTCGACAGAGAACGACGCGGTCGCCGCCCAGGACATTCTAACGTGCGGCGCCTGCCAGAAGACGTTCGCGCTGTCGGACATTGTCCGGTTCATACAGCACAAGGTGCTGCAGTGCAACAAGGAGAACTATGGCCAGTGTTCGACACAGGCGCCCAGCATGGACCGGGACGCGGATGAGGGTCGTCCGCTCAGTCTGGTGAATCGCCGTCCCTCGATATCGGCCCCCATCACAGGCCGCAAGTCGGCACCAGTCGGCGTCGCACCACCCACCACCACCGCTGCCGCTGCTGCGGCCACAGCTGCTGCTGCTGCGGCGGCGGCTGCGGCTGCTGCGGCCGTCGCCAGCAGCGCCGCCAGCGGCTCACGCATACACACACCGCCGCCCAGTCCGGCGGATCTGCTGGCCGACGGCGCCAGCAGCACGCCCAAGCGCCTGGTAGATGGTAAGTCTCACCCCTCCGCCCCGCCCCTCCAGCTGCCCAGACTAACGCCCATTGCCGCATTTGCAGAGAACGACAATACGACGCCGAAGGCGGACGGCGAACCGCTGACCACAGCTGGCGGCCTGCCGCTGGAGCCGCTCAGCCCGCAGTCGGAGCAGCCGCACATTGGCCGCGCCTCGGCTGAGGATTGCCCGCTGGACGACGACAAGCCAAAGGTCAAGCAGGAGCCCTACGCCGACGACGAGCTGCCCCAAGAAGAGGAAGAGGAGCAGCAGCAGCCACAGCAGCAAGAGAGGGAGCGGGAGCTGCCACATGATGAATCCCAGCTGCTGGCCACGCCGGACGATTGCCAACAGCCGCTGGCCAAGCGGCCCAAAATGGAGCTCGTCGATGCCGAGGCCAACACGGTGCACACAGGTGAGCAGACGCACACGTTGTGGCATGTTTGTTTTGTCCGCATATTTGCGTAATGAATATCACAAAGCCAACCCCCAACCCCGAACTCCCCACACCCTCAACCCCCAACCCTTAAGCCACGTTTTAGTGACCAGCGCCACAGCAAAAAAAATAGATACAGGCCAAAGATCAAACGAGGCGGCAAAAATGTGCGCTAAAAAATGTGTTTGAAGTGCGTGTGTGAGTGAGTGTGTGTGTGTGTGTGTGTGTGTGTGTGTGTGTGTGTGTGTGTGTGTCTGTCAAAGGATATGCACTCGCGGCTGTCCATAAGTCGCAGCTGATCGGGCCGCGGGGCTCTGCTGAGCGCGCGATAAGCTGCAGCTGCATTAACACAAGCCCTGCCCCAACCCCAACACCAACTCCACCCGCACCCGCACCCCCACCCCCAACCCTTGCCCCGGCACCAACCGCAGCAGCTGCCTGTCTGACCAATTGCGCTGTAAAACGTTTTGTCCTGCGAGTGCAAAAAAAAAAAAAAAAAGCAAAGCAGAAGGGAAAATGTCGAAGGACATGCAGCAAACAAAAAAATGGAAGAGAGAGAGAGAAAATGGGAACGTGGGCGACATCAAAGCACAAAACGGCCGATAAAGCTGAAGTGCAGCAGGACCAAAAAGGACACTCGGACAACAGCAGCAGCAGAGGATGAGGAAGGGGATGAGGAAGGGGAAGAGGAAGAGCGGCGTGGCAGGAGCTTCGATTGTCACGCGGCCGCCGCTGCTGCCCTTTGACTTTGACATTTTTCAATGCAAATCCGAGCGATGAAGCTGATGAAAAGCCAAAGCCAAAGCCCAGCGCCAAAAGACAGCAATAAAAACAATGAAAAGCCAGAAAGAGAGAGAGGGAGAGAGAGAGAGAGAGAGAGAGAGAGAGAGGGAGAGAGAATGATAGGGAGGGAGAGAGAGGGAAGGTAAGCCTGAACAAAGCAGGAAAGCAGCAAAAAGCAAAAAGCAGACGCAAAAGCTGCCACAGAAGCTGCCCTCGAGGGTAATTGAAGGAGGCAAAGGAATGCCCAAATGGTAGACAGGGCGAGAGGGCAAGGGAGTGAGAGAGAGGAAAGAAGTCAGAGGATAGAAACCACTTGAGTGGACAAAGCACACAGGACACTCCGATAGCGAATGCAAATGTGAATGTGAATGTGAATGTGAATGAGAATGTGAATGAGAATGAGAGCTGGACCTGACAGACGGACAAAGGCGAATGCTAAGACATTGCCGAAGGGGGTGAAGCCAGGGCTAGGGGTTGACCACCGAGGCGGTCAGCTTGACCAAAGCAACTGGGCACGTGGCCGGCGCTGTACCGGGTGTGAATGGTCAGAGGTCAAAGGGGACACGCGTCGCAGCTATCGAGAGGCGCCGCTCGAGTTCGACTTCGACTTCAACTGCGACTTCGACTGCGACTTGAACTTGCAGTTGATTGAGCGAGTGATTGAATGATTGAACGAGTGCGCAGTGGAGTGTCATGAATGCTAGCGAATACACTCGTGAATACATTCGTGAATGAAAACGAAATGTGAATAAAAAATAATATATTGCTTGCCTTTAATTAGTGGTTTTCTTTTTGACTCATGAACAGCTCTGATGAATAGCTGTGAATACACCCGCGAATCGTTGTTCGCCATCTGTTGATCAGCACATATTCGCAAAGCTCGCCTTAAAAGCATTTGTGAGTGCATTCGTGAATGCAACACATGCAACACATGCAACTTTTAGCTGGTTAAGTGCATTTTTTTTAGATTTACTTGCCTCAACAATCAGAGCTTGACACTTGATGCGTGTCATTCGCATTTGAATGCTGTTGCCACACACACACACAGAGAGACACATATACATGCACTCACATTGTCGCAATTTAACCCTTGAACTTTGCGCTTTTGACACGCGCAACAACAATAACAACAACAACAACAGCGACAGCGACAGCATCAACAAAGTTGTTTGACTCCTGACAATGCAAAACTGTCAGCACTTCAACGCAGCAGCCGCAGATACAGATACGGATACGGCCACAGATACAGATACATTTGTATCTCTGTGTGTGTGTGTGTGTGTCACATTAATTACGCATTGTTTTACTTTTTTCTGCTTCGCTTTTTTTGCCCCTCGCTTGCGAAAGTTGTTGCTGCTGTTGTTGTTGCTGCTGTCCTCGCATCCAATTGTTGTCCATTTGGTAATTATAAATATGAAGCGACTGCTGCCATAGCTACAACACACACACACACACACACACACATACACATGCATGTGAAAAACTGTCAACAAAATGGGATAAAATGAAAATATTTGCTGCGATGCGCGCGAATGTCACGAAAATTTTTTACACGCTTTTTACGCTGTTTGCCTGACAGCACGTATGTTCTCTATGTGTATGTGTGTGTGTGTGAGTGTGAGTGTGAGTGAGTGTGTACTTCATGTTAATTATCAATTTGCTGGCAAAGTTTCAAATGCGCAGCGTGTCGCGACCGCAGCAACAATGAAAAACCATCAGGCGTTCTCTGATTGGGGTCGAGCAGAGCAGCTCGATGGGGGCGGAAGGCGGAAGGCGGAAGGCTTGAGGTCGCAGGTCAGTCAAAAGGACAACAGCGCTTGAACCCGTTTTATCAATACACAGCCACCTCCAACTCCCCACACTCACATCCATTCACAGGGTATTCCGCATTCAATTATTGACTCATGCTGGCACTAAGCCAGGCATTAGTGTCGCCCCTTTTAATGTATATCTGTGTGTGTGTGTGTGTGTGTGTGTGTGTGTGTGTATGTATCCACCTGCTTAGCCGGCTGGGCTGGCATCTCAATATCCAAATCAATGGCTAATGCGCTCGGCTCATGCAATTTCACGTCCACCCACAAAAAGGATTACGCGCGCGTCTTGCTTTGTGCCACAGCAGTGGCTAAACACACACGCACACGCACACTCACACACAGACACGCACACATAAGTACAGACAAAGAAGCAAAGGATAGATTGAGGGAAAGGCTTAGGCAAAGGTCGAGCTATGCAAATCGCCGCAGGAGCCCGCAGGACACTCGACAACGAGTTGGCAACATGCGGCAAAAAGCTGCAACAATTATCCCATTACTGTGCAACCCTTTTTTTCGTGTATGTGTGTGTGTGTGTATGTGTATTTGGCTGCTGCCCACCCGCTGACCCCCAGCCCCTTTCGAAATGCTCAACGTGAGGAGCATTGCTCATACGCGTCGTTGTCCTGGCGCACTTCCTGGCTCCACTTTGCAGCAGGCGGTCAATTTGCCATTTCCTGGTCTCGGTCTTGCCTCAGTTTTGTTTTGCTTTGTTTTGTTTTGTTTTGTTGCGCTCGCTTCCGTCTGAGCTGCTTTGAATGCAGTCACTCGGGTCACTTGAGAAGGCGACTGAGGCATGAGCTCGAGCTGGAGCTGGAGCTGGGGCTGGAGCTGGAGCTGGAGCTGGAGCTGGAGCTGGGGCTGGAGCTGGTGCTGGTGTCCCGACTCCCGCAGGACGAGGCCAGCGGGCGAGCCGCGTCAGCGAAACGAGCTGCCAAAATCAGAGCGTGCCAGGCTCAGGGCAAACGACAGACAGACATTCAGACAGACAGACCGAGAGACGGCAGTTGGCAGACTATCCTGTCTGTCTGGCAGCCCGTAAAGGATGCGCGCTTGGCGCGTGCGCAACGCGCGTCAAGGGAAAGGAGAGAGAGGAAAAGGAAGCGCCGCGAGCAGTTGGCAAATGCCGCACGTTTTTCGACAACTTTTGCCTCGTTTTTTATGGCAATCATGATGTGCCCAAACGATAATGATCATGATCCTCGACAACAACAATAACAATAACAACAACAACAACAACAACAGCAGCAACTGTCAGAGACGTGTTAAGCCCTTTGCAACCCCTAACCCCGCGACCCGCACAGCAGCGCAAGCCGAGAACCCTTTTTTGTCTTCTTTTTAGAAATACGAATTATGTATCTGTCAGATTCATTTGCATTTCCTGCGGCCCGCATTTGGGCAGGATTTGGGTACTAGAGATCCCTACCCCCTACCCCCAACCCTCACGCGGACGCAAACGAAACCCGTTGATCGGCATTGTCCTTGCGCCGGGGTCGTGGCCAAATCATGTTCAGCACGCTCTCACCTTTGACAGGAAGTTAAAAAGGAGAAGTGAACAGATGAGAAGCTGCAGCCGCGCGGAACGTCATAAAAAACTGGACAAAATATACGAAAAACTAGACAAAAGAAAAAGCAAAAGTGTTCACATTTTATGTCGCTATGAGTGTGTGTGTGTGTGTGTGTGTGTGTGTGTGTCTGCCTTATGGACTCGTGCGCGACATGCGTTTCCCTTTAGCTGGCGACTCGTTTTCATTTGACTTTTCATTCTCATTTTCAATTTTTGTTAAAGCGTCATTTAAATGCAAAGTGCGTTGCCCAGTTTTCCACAGTTTTTCCTTGGCTGCTGCTACTGCTGCTCTTCTTCTTACACGCTGCTGGGGTAGTAATAGAGGCGCATTAACACCTTGTTGCCCGCATGGCCAGCGACTGCGGTGACATGTGTTGACCTCTGCGGCAGCTTCTTCTTCTTGCCACGATTAGCCCTCTGCCACGTCTGCCCCCCTCTATCGGTGTTACGTGCTGATACCCTTGCCCCGCAGGGTGTTTAGAGTGGGGCAAACAAGATGCGACGCAAGACTTTCTTTTTCTTCCCTTCTGCTACTTCAGAAGAGTCACAAATCCTTCGATAGTACCAATTGCTCTGTTTAATAACAATTTTTATTCAGCGCTTCGTTTAAAGATTCTAAACTGTTCCTTATTTCAGCTGTATCGCACACTTCCTCTTCGTCCAGTCTTATTTCACATTTTTCATAGCCTACTTTTGTGCGCCTCGCATTACGCATATTTAAACTTGCATTTATTTAACTAATGTTCTGCATTCTGCAACTGGCTTTGGCTTTAATTTTAATATAGTTTATTGCTCTCCTGTTTTGGCTTTCATAACTCGGCAATTTAAAGCGTATTCGAAAGTCGTTTTCTTGCCTTCGATTTGCTGCGCTTTGCTTTGGCTTTCATCGCATCTTTTTTATTGTTATTATTTTTTGTTGTCTTCCACGATATGTGGTTTTTTTTTGTTTTTTTTTTTTTGTCTTCTTGGCGTAGCAAATTTTCACATTTTCACATTTTTCATTTTAAAAATCGCATCTGTTGCGTCGTCCCCCGCCTCCCCCGCCCGACAATCGAACCCTCGATAGTTACGGCCACATGTGTGCGCGCTTGTAATTTCCGCCGCAGGACATGTGGGTCCTGTCTGCTGGCTTGGGTGGTTTGTGGCTTTTGATTTTCGGTGACGCTTTACGGTTTACGATTTCCAGTTTACGCTTTTCGCTTCTCGCTTCTCGCTTCTTGCTTTCCGCTTTTCGGTTTTCGGTTTCCGTGGCAAATTAACAAACGTCGCGACAAACCGCACGGTAAATAAAATAAAAAATGAAAATGAAAACCAAAACTATTACGATGCAGGACGTGTGTGTGTGTGTGGGTGTGGGTGTGTGTGGGTGTGTGTTGCTGGCAATATCCTGTGCTAAGGGACAGCACTTGCAGCTGTTGCTGCTGCGGCTGATGTTGCTGCCGTGCTTGCCTATTTGTATGCAAAGCACGCCAGCAACACCCACTAGTGTGTGTGCGTGTGTGTGAGTGTGCGTGTGTGCGTGTGTGTTGCACACAAAATCAATAAATAAATAAATTCACCGACGAAACTTTGCAGCAACAAATATCTGCAGCATCTCCCCCTCCTCTCGCCCGTTGCTGGCATTTATTAATAATTAATAAGCCAAATTGCTGGCGGCCTCATTTCCTGCCAATTCACATATTTGACAGACAGCATAACTAAACCCACCCACTCACCCACTCTCTCTCTCTCTCTTTCTCTCTCGCTCTCTTGCAGAACCCAGCAACTACACCTGTTCCACCTGCAAGACCCGCTACACGTCCGCCTGGCGGCTCATCCAGCACGTGCAGCACTCGCACGGCGTCAAGATCTACGTGGAGGCAAGCGGCTGCGGCGGAGGCGCCACCTTGACCGTGGCCACGCCCGCCGCCCTCAATGCTGCCGCCTCGGCGGCGGCGGCGAACGCGAGCCTCAGCTCCAGCCCCAATCGCAGTCTCAGCCCCTCGGCGGCGGTCGCAGCAGCGGCGGCAGCAGCAGCTGTCGGCGTGCCGCTGCCACTGCACGCGCTGATGGCGCAGGCAGTCGCCTCTCAGTCGCAGTCGCAGTCGCAGTCGCCGGCGCCAAAGCGCAGCAGCAGCAACAGCAGCGCCGCCGCTTTGACTGTCGGCGGCTCTGCCTCGGCCAACACGAGCAGCAGCAGCAACGCCAGCAGCGGCAACTCGCCCACACAGCAACTGCTGCAGCAGCGCGTACAACAGCAGCAGCAGCAGCAACAACAGCAACACCAGCAACAGCAGCAGCAACAGCAGCAGCAGCAGCAGCAGCAAAGCATGGCCACAGCCATGGCAGCGGGAATGCGTCACCATCCGCTGCTGGCGCCGCCGGAGGCGATGCACGCCAATCCGTTCCAGCTGCTGCGCATGCCGCTGCCCCCGGCTCTGGCCCAGGCCAATGTAGTTCCTAGCGTGGCGCCCCTCTTCGGCCGCCCCTCGCCCGCCGATCACTACCGCATGGAGCAGCTGGTCAGCGAGCAGTTCCGGCACCACGGCTTCAACCTGGCCGCCGCCGCCGCCGCAGCCCAGGCGCAGTTCAATGCCACCACCCAGCAGCAGCAGCAGCAGCAGCAGCAACAGCAGCAACAGCAGCAGCAGCAGCCGCTGCCAGGTGTGGCTGTCAACGTTCCTAGCGGCGTGGAGCAGCGTCCGCCCTCGAGCAACAGCAGCCAGCGCGGATCGGTGCCGCCCGCCGCGCTGCCGCCGCCGTCGCTCAGCTCCCAGCAGCAGCAGCAACAGCAGCAGCAACAGCAGCAACAGCAACAGCAGCAACATAATCAACAGCAGCAGCAGCAACCGATTGCCGCCGCCGTGAGTCCAGCGGGCGCCGCCTTGAACTTGGAGCCACAGCAGATGGATTTTTACTCGCAGCGATTGCGTCAGCTTGCGGGCACAACAAGCCCTGGAGCTGGCAACATTGTTAACTCGAGCTCGCCGAGTCCAAGACAGAAGCAATCGCCGCGCTTTGCGAGCCCCTCGCCCAGCTCCGCTGCGCAGCTGTCGGCGACGCCGCGTCCGCACTCGCTGACGCCGCCGGAGAAGAGCGCCGAGAATGGAGCCGGCGGCCAGTTGGGCGCCCAGCTGGGCCAACAGCTGATCGGCACGCCGAGATCGGCCAGCACGCCGCCCAGCAAGCCGGATGCGGAACGCGCCGAGGCGGAGCTGGAGGCCAGCTGCTTTGCCTGCGGCTATTGCGACAAGAAATTTCGGTTCGAGAACAATCTGATCATCCATCAGCGGACGCACACCGGCGAGAAGCCGTACAAGTGCACCGCCTGCGACTTCGAGTGCTCCCACATCCAGAAGCTGATGAAGCACATGCGCGTCCATCGCAGCCCCGCCGAGGGCCAGGACGGCAGCAGCAGCAATGGCGGCGACAACAATCAGGATGGCCACGACGGCGGCAGCAATGCCGATTCGCTGGAGACCAACGAGGCGGACAACGACGACGATCCCAATCCGGATGAGTCCGACGAGGAGCTCAACGATGAGGACGTCGACGCCGACGCCGACGGCGAGGACGACGACGAGGACGAGCTCGACGACTGCGAGGACGTCGACTACGAGGCCGAGGACCTGAGCGTCAACAATCGCATCGACGGCAAGAGCCAAAGCCCCAAGACCACCAGCTCCGGCGCCACCTCCCTCGTCGGCGAGCTGATGGACAAGTTCGGTCTCTCGAACATCGCCCAGTACTCGGAGGCCTACAAGCAGGCGCTGCAGGAGTCCGGCAGGAAGGAGGCGGCCGCCGTGGCCGCAGCCGCTGCTGCCGCCGCAGCCGTCGACAACAACAATCGCAGCTCCGCATCCGCAGCTGGCGGTGGTGGCGCTGGTGCCGGAGGCGGAGGCGGAGGCGGAGGCAGTGCCTCGAACGCCGCCGGCGGCCAGCCGCTGGGTGACAAGCTGAACGGCCTGCCGGTGGCAGCGCTGCGACTGCGGGACGAGTTCGCCAAGAACTGCAACATGTTCCAGCCGCAGCCGCAGGAGGGTCCCGCCCAGGTGCCGCTCTTCAATCCGTTTCCCAATCCCTTCGAGCTGTCCAAGCGCATGAAGATCGACGGCGGCGACTGGTGGGGCATGTCGGCGCTCCACCGCAACGAGGCGCTCTTCGAGAACCTCAAGCTGAAGCCGCTCGGCCTCGGCGGCGCCAACGCGCTGCTGCAGGGTCCGCTGCTGAAGAAGGAGTCCCGCCAGCGGAACGACACCTGCGAGTTCTGCGGCAAGGTGTTCAAGAACTGCTCCAACCTGACCGTGCACCGACGCAGCCACACCGGCGAGAAGCCGTACAAGTGCGAGCTCTGCTCCTACGCCTGCGCCCAGAGCTCGAAGCTCACCCGCCACATGAAGACCCACGGACGCACCGGCAAGGACGTCTATCGCTGTCGCTTCTGCGACATGCCCTTCAGCGTTCCCTCCACCCTCGAGAAGCACATGCGCAAGTGCGTCGTCAACCAGGGCAAGGCGGCCGCCGCTGCTGCCAATGCCGCCAACGCCGTCGCAGCCGCCCAGGCGGCAGCTGCCGCCCAGCAGTTGCAGGCGGCTGCCCAGGCACAGCAGCAGCAGCAGCAGCAGCAGCAGCAACAGCAGCAGCAACAGCAGCAGCAGCAGCAACAGTTGCCCACACAGTCGCAGCTCTCGCCGCCCTGTCCGATGGGCGTGGCAGTGGGCTTCCCGCCGCAGTTCGGAGTCGGCGGCCACAACTTGTCGCTGGCGGGCAGCGTGAGCGGGGACAACGATTCGAACGCGTCCTCCAGCCTGCCCGCGCACTCCATTTCGCTCAAGGAGGAGGCATGACTTTTTAGCAGCTGGAGCAGCAGCGTCCACCCGCCGCCCCACGGCCCGCTGGCAGCGCATGTGCTGCAGTCTCAGCCGCATCCGCATCCGCATTCGCATCCGCATCCGCATCCACACTCGCAGCCGCACGCGCTGCTGCCGCCGGGCCAGCAGCCGCACCACCCGCACCACCCGCACCAGCCGCACCACTCGCATCCACAGCTGGCCAGCAGTCGCAGCCGCCTCATGTCGCGCATCTTCTAAAGGTGTTGCACCCACTCGCCCGACCAACCTACCACCCACCCACCCACTCGCTCGCTCGCCCCTTGTACATATTGAAGCACAGTTATCGTACGGTTATGATACAGCCCCCGCCCCCCGCCCCCTGACTGCAACTTTCTAAAAGATTGCGCCGCAAACTTGTCCAGCAGTTGTTGTCGGCTGCTCCACGACCAGAGGCATTTAATACCAAAGCAATAACCGTTATGTAATATAATTTTTAAAAAACATTTTTTTTTTAACATTTATATATGTGTGTCTGCTATACTACATATATAAATATATATATATATATATATGCATTAATATATGTGTATTTAAAACCTAAAATAATTTTCAACATTTTTTTTCACATTTTTTTAAAATATTTTTAAAATACCTTATTTTTAAACAAATATATATAAATATATATATATACAAATATATATATACATATATGTATATTAGAAATTACAAATTTGTGGCAGGAGCCAGTGACACATTTTTTCCAGTGTATTTATAGCAATTAAGACAACAAAACAAAAATCATTTGTATAAACTAAAATACTAAAAAAATACTACTACTGAAAACCAACAAAAAAAAATCAACTAAAAGTAAATCCAAAAAAAAAAATTATGAAAAAAACGAAAAAAAAACAAGACACGCTCCGCGCGAGCCTCAAAAATATATATAAATATGCGCTAAAGTTTACTATATACTATATAGTACAGATATATATACATATATGTATAACTCTTTTTTTTTTGTGTGTTTTAAGCGTATTTGTTAAACATCGATGTACATTTTAGTAAATCTAGATTTCTAGGCACTAAAGAGCAACACTTGTATAAAAGAATTCTTATTAACTATAATTATAATATAATACATATATATATATATATATATATATATATATATATATATATATATATATATATATATATATATGTATATGTATATCCCTTTTTTTTATATAATTTCGAGACATTTTTTGCATAGAAAATAATTCTATTATTAAATGTAATTTAAAAACCGAAAGTAATCAAATTTTTTACATACATACATAAATAAATCTATAAATGTAAACGAGACATTTTTTTTTTTGTAAACACAATTAGCTTAAGAATCGAAAGAAAATTGAAAAAAAATCGAAAAGAACCCCAGAAAATAACAAATTTAGCCGCAGTTGAGCATTAGAAAAAGACAGAAACACGTGAGAAAAGGTGTGACAAGAAATAATAAAATTTGTACGTAAAACTTCAAGCGAAAAGCAATTAAAAATTATTACAACAAAAACAAAAACAAAATACAGAAACAACAACAACAAACAACTAGATTTAGAAGACTGAGGAACTAACGTATATATTTGTTTTCTTGCGTAAAAAAAAAACAGAAGCGAGAGCGAGACAAAGCTAGAGAAAGAGAGGGACAAGTGAAAGAGAAAGTAATAGGAGAAGTAAACCGTTTTTTTTTGCATAAATGTTTTTGCTGTTGATTTTCGTTATTTGATTGAAAAGAAAAACTTAAAAAAAATAAAAAAAAAATTCCATTTTGATTAATATTTAATAATTGTTTTTAGTACAAATTTTTTTGGCGAGCAAAATTCAAATTGAAAAAGAAAGAAAAGAAAAGAAATTAGTTTAAACTTTGTTTGTTGGTTTTTTTTTCTTTACTTTGTTTTTTGTTTTGTTTTGGTTTCTAATTTACCAAAAACGACAACAACAAAAATTACTATACGTGAAAATTGCTTCTACTATTGCCGCACACACCCCTAAAAGAAACACCCCACAACCCCCACCCCTGCGGCAATAATACAAGCAATTTTTCCATCTATGAAGTTTATCGTGCATAATTTATTAGAACGAAAAAGAGATAGCAGAGCGCGAGTGAAAGAGATAGCATGCATAGGAGCAGAAGGTTTTATTTTCTTAAAACGAAATTCTTGAAAATGAGAGCAAATGCATTGTGTTTCAGACAAGACATACATAAGTATATAAAAAGTATATACCTATATACCTATATATAGATCATATATAGAATTGACAAAAACTGAATAAAAAGCAAATATTATAAAAATCTTACAACATTTATGTTTTATTTTAACTCAACGAGAAAAAACACAATTTTTTTTATTTTTCCCTCATTTCAATATTGTTAAATTTATTATTTTTTTGAACAGCAACAAACACAAGCGGAAACGAGAATTTGAAAACGAAATTGAAAAACAAAAACTGCAAAGAAAAAATAGAAGAAGGTCAGCGAGCAGCTAAAAACTATCATAAAACATTAGAAAATTTAAACGTAGTTATTAAAACAAACTTTATACTTAAAATACAAAGCACAAAAAACAAAAAACATATTTCAAATGCAGCAGAAAAAAATTAACTGTTGTTAGCAAGCGAATCCGAATGTCGAGTGCGTCAAAAAATGTGCAACTAAAAAGTTTATAAGTAATATTTCGAAAAACAAAACAAAACAAACAAAAACCAAATATTTTTCAAATGTGTGTAATTTTTTGAACATAAACAATAATAAATACAAAGCGTAAATTAATAATTAAAATAGTTGTCTGTGTTAAAAAATACAAATATAAAAAAATACATACAAATTACAAAAACTGTAAAAACAAACAATGCATTTTTCATCCCCCAAATGATCGCGTGCTATAAACTTTATAGCAACGCACAAAAGTAGGCAGCAGCAAATGCGAAAAACGATCGCGAGCCGCGTCAAAAGCCGTTGCATACTTTTCAGCGCACGCAAAAGAATAACGCCAGATGTCGCCAGCACACTCACACACACGAAATGCAAATGTGTGCTGCTGACACATGTACATACGCACACAATGACAGAGGCCAGTCAGACTCTCATATGTCGCCTGCCCAGATTTGTTTGCGAGCAGGCGAGTAAGCAAGTGAGCGAGAGAGAGAGCGAGTGTCCAAACATGTGCTGCGCTGCGCTGCCCAGTGGACCCCCATTGGCCGCTGGCCATATCAACGCCGGTGGCCGGACCCGCATCCCAGTGCCCCGCCACCCCTTTGTGCCCCAAAAGCGCTTTCAGCTCGTCCAGCAGTGACCAATCCAACATAACTGGCCGCCCAATTGGTGGGGCGGAAACTTCAATTGGAATTGGCATTTGGAATCCAACGACTGCGACACGCTCGCAGCACACATATGGCCGGCGCATGTGTGGGCCAGTCAAAGCCATAGCCATAGCCATAGCCATAGCCATCGCCATGGCCATAGTCGCAGCCGCAGCTGGCGTCGACGCCGACAGCGACGTTCGCAGCGCTGCCAGCGCCGCTGCCCGGTCTAACAATGCCACCCCCTGGCTGAGGTTGCGACTGGCTTGTGGCCGGCTCGAACATGTGCGTCGAACATGTTCGCAGTTCCGCTGCCTGGTTCGAGCTGCGCTCAGTTGTTGTTGTTGCTGCTGCTATCTTATAAATAATAAGAGCATTGGGCATATCCTTGCGAGCTTTAAGGACTTGCAGAAAAGACGAGCTGCAGCGGCTCCTCCTTGACTCCGCAGGATTGAAGGGTCATCGAAGGATAATCGATTTGACTTTACATATTGTATATGTATTTACTGAAAGATTTCTAATGCGAATTTGAAGTAAATTAACGAATACGATGCATACACTTTATATGCATGCTTTATATGCATATATATGTATATGCATATATATTTAAATTTATTTACATTTCTTTCTGTCCTACCTCGATAATCCGGTATACAACTGTATATCCTATCGGCTGCTTTGAAAATGAATGGAAAAGGGAATGCAAAGTTCGAATATAGTCGACGGTATTATCGGCTTTATTCTATAAATTTATCTTTATAAACACTATCGATAGTAAGTGTAAACCTATAATAACGGCACTTCAATACTTCATAATTTCTAGTTATATTTCTTAAGGAATAATAATTACCGGTCAAATTTTTATTCAATAATAACTATTTTTTAGAAAAGTTGAAAACTAATTTTAATACTGGCAAAAACATTTTATAAAAAAAAATAATTTTGTATAACAGAAGTTGTAGATGATAAGCAATAACTTAATTCAATCAAGTCATTCATCCTCTAGACATATTTGTAGTAATATTTTAGTCGCTGAATAATATTTATATATTGAGAAATAATTTTACATTTATATATGTAGAAAAAGTTCCGGTTTCCAAGAATTTATGAAAGCTGCTTAAACTTCTAAAGTTTCATTTCTTATTTCTTTTTCATTTCAGTTTTAACTATATTATCGATATATATTTGATATTTAGTTATAATAAATCAGAAATAAGATAAGAATTTAATCTAGCTAGAAGCAAAGCCTGGGTTCAAATACCCCGTAAAATATTAGATCATGTTTAGCAGATATTTAATTGTTAAAGATATGGATAACACTTAATAATAATAATATAAAAAGAAAAGAAAAGAAAAACAAGCTGAAGAGATAGCCGCAATGGTATAAACAACTGTTCTGGGAAGAAATTCATTTACCAAGAAGTTGAAGGAGATTTTCTAGATGTAGCTAATATGGAGGACCACGACTGCGATGGAGCTATAGGATTGGGGCTGGAGGTTAACGGAGGACTAGACATTTACCCGTTCAGGGCGAACAATTCAAGTGTGTGTGCCTGATACTCGTATAAGACGGGTACCCTACACTCCATGTGTGTGTGCAATTGTGTGTGTGTGTGTGTGTGAGTGTGTGTGTGACCATAAGGGTGAAACTTTTACTGCTTGCTTACAGAGATTCTTTTCTGATGATAAATTAATTTATTATGTTCGAATTGAAGCACTCGCAGCCAGAGCGAGAAACCGGAGTCTGAGCCGGAGACGGCGACGGCGACGGCGACGGCGACGGAGTCGGAGACCGAGCCAATGCTGTTAATGTGAGCGGATGTAACAGCCATTGCCAGGCCAGGACTAGAGTTATGTAAATGAATATATACACACTCACATACACACTCGCATGCACACACACACATACACGTGTGAACTGCCTCAACTTTAGACGCAGAACAAATGCGGGTTTCAAGCGCAAAATGTTTGAATGTATGTGTGTGTGTGTGTGTGTGTGCATTTCAACCCTATCGCAAGTGTGTAAGCAATTACAATAATAACAACAACAACAACAACAGCAACAACAACTATAGAAATAATGAACAACACCATCTGACCACTTGAATAATTTGGAAAAGTGGCGGGTGGCCGTAGAGCCGAGAACCGGGTGATGTTTTAATTGAAAGCATCGCCAGCATGGCGGACCAAATGTGACAAGGACAGCGACCACCCACCAACGAACACATACACACACACACCCCACCCCACTCCCCTCTCATTTCCTCTCCTCTCCTCTCATCTCCTTGTACAGTTAGCCAAACATGGCGGCGGCCGTCCAGGGAAAATGCGTTGATTACCGAACACAAATTCTCAGTCTAACATGTGTATGTGTGAGTCTGTGCGTGTGTATGCGTGTGTGAGTGTATGTGCGGACAGTGGGGCAGGCTCCAAGGGAAGTCGGGCGCTGGCCACTGGCAAAGGCTCTCAACGACTGGCCGAGGAAAGAAACTCGGCTGAAAAACAAATAGAAAATGGCCAAAACCGAATTCAAACTCCGAATCGGATTTTGTCCTGGCCATTGCCATAAAAGCGTCAAGTTCTACACACACACACACACACACCCAAGCACATACACACATGCGGATCTGGAGGGGGCGTGGGTGGGCGGCAACCCGGAAAGCAAAGAAAGTCAAAGAACAAATGTCTATGGCTCCGCACCGTCTGCGCCGGCATTCAGAAAGGACACACAAAACATTCGTAAAGGCAAAAAGTGTGGAAGGCGGAGCCTAAGCGACAGCAAAATACCCTGTAATATGTAACAGTCAATGTGTTGTAATTGTGATCAGAGGCACTGTGTACAATTTGTTGGTATGTATGCAAATTAGCATACAATTCTTAAGCTCAGACACAACTGTAAAATACCCTGTAAATGATTAAGAATAAATGCCCTCTAGTGAAGAAGCTTAAGTCTTAGACGCTATACCAACATAAGATAATACAATATACTATGCATATGAAGGAGCTGGTAAACGCTTAAGAAGCACGACTATAAAATACCCCTTGAAACTATTCTTACAGATTTTTAGGTGAAGTTTGAATGTAATTGTAATTGATATATGGAGGCATATTTCTTACTGACCACATGAAAAACTTCTGGTGGACGACTATAAGATATCCATTAAATAGTTAATTGAATTGTGAAAACTTGGAATTATTGACTTGAATTTCAAGCAATTGATTAACTGTGGAATACCCTGTTATTTGTATGAATCAGAAAGTACTGTGGAACAAGGGTTTATATTTTATGTGTAGTTGAATTTATTTAGATATATATGTATACATTTTTTTTATTTGTATATATGTACTCTTTAAAATATAGTAAAACACACTCTCAATTGCATTAAATTGATGACTCAATGAATGTTTTATAGAATGAAAAAAAACTATATTTGCTGGTGAGGCTAAGCCTCTGCACACATACAGCCTATGCATGATTGGACTTGAATACAGGGTATTAAGGCTAAAGGGATGCTTTGCGCATTGCTACCGCAAATCAGCCCAACGAAACCAAAACCAAACCCAACTAAACCAAGCCAAACCGGAGCGACCCGGCGCTAGCTCCAGCTCCAGCTCCAGCTCCAGCTCCAACTCCAGCTCCAACTCCAGCTTCATCTTCAGCCATGACACATGTGTGTATTTGTGTATGTGTGTATGTGTGTGTGTATGGATATCGTGCTCTAGAGACCAAATGGAAACTTAAGCCTTTCTTTTGTGCCCGGCTAAGGACTCTCATGCTGTCCATGAACCTTTGTAGCGCTCTGGCTTTGGAACCGAAGCACAGGCTGGCGAGTAAGGAAACGGGGAAAGGGAAGGGGGAGGGGAGCTGGGAGCGAGGAGCTGCCAGGGGTCGGAGGCTGGAGTGACGTAGATACAGAAAGCGGTCGGCGCGAGTCCTTTCAATGCATCCTTTTTGGCGCGCACAAAATTCGTGTTGTTGTTCGTCTGCCCAGCGACTATGTAAAAGTGTGTGTGTGAGTGTCTGTGAGTGTGTGTGAGTGTGTGTTTGAAAACAGCGTGTGGAGTGCACTGTCCTTACATTGTGTTCTCCTCGCAATGCCTGAGAGTTTGAGAGATAGAGAGAGATACAGCGAGTGAGAGAAAGAGAGTGAGAGGGAGAGGTCGAGGGAGAGAGAGAGTGGTCTGCAGCGTGGGCAGGTGGCAGGTGGAACAGGACACACGGCAGGACATGGTACGCTCGCTCGCGCGCTCGCTGGCTCGTTAATAACAGCCCCCAAGGCCCCTCCACCCTACCCCCTCCCCTACCAGAGGCGGGCGCCACAGCTGGCGGGCGCTGCGGCCTCGCAGCGTTTCTTCCATGTGCAGCGCCACGTTGCACGTTAGCCACGGCTACCTGCCACCTACCACCTGCCAACTGCCACCAGCTTCCAGCCTCCAGCCTCCAGCCCCATGTCCAACTCCCTCGCCACGTTTCTGGCTAAATGCGCTTCGCTGTCCAAAGCACATGCGATATATGTAAAGTTCGTATGGAGAGATGAAAAAACATAATAAACAAGTAGGAGTGGTCTAGGCGGGAGTGCCTGGCTAGCAGATACCCTGCTGCTATGAATATGAATGTGGATAGCAGGGATTAGGAATCCACAAAGGTTCTTCTTTCAACTACTGAGCAATCCAAGTTTATTATCGGTTTATTTATAGATAAAAAAATACCTATCCAAGAAGTAAACTATTAACCAACTTACCACAGCTTTCTAAAAGATAGATATCCACTTCAATCGATTTGATTAAAATGAGTGAACATATATTACATAAAATAAAAAATTTTATTTGCTTGTGTTATTGGAGAGCCTACTCGTAAGATTCCAAATCTTTAGCTCTTTAGCTTCTCGAGATAAACGGATTCGTACATACAGGGAGGCCATAATTCCAGCTAGCTAGAGGAAACTAATGACTATTTAGAGCATCGGCACAGCCTGCCTCAGCCTGTGGCATACACTCAAACAAGTTGGGTAATCCCCATTCAACCATCTGTAATGGGTACAGGGTATAAGAATAACAAAAAAGAGAAGAGCAGAAAATAATGAATAAAAGAATCATTAAGCCGGCGAATGTGTGTGCGACGGCGTTGCAAGGATGCAAGGATATACACGCTGCAACAACTGCCACAACTGCGGAGACTGCTACCACACAACCAGCCACCCACACACCCGCACACCCACCTATCCCCCCACCCACCCAACCACCGAACCTCACGCCGCCTGCGCTTGCTGCATGGCTGACATTCAATGACTTTTCTAACTTTTCAGTGGGTTTTTGTGCATTCTTCTTCTAGCTGCCACATAGTGTGTCTATCTGTGTGTATGTGTGTGTGTGTGTGTGTGTGTTTCGGTCTCTGTGTATGTGTGTTGGCTGAGTTTTTGTTGTTCTTTGGACTCTTTGAAACAAATGCGAATGCGAATGCAATTGTGACTCGAGTTGGCATTGCCACACCCCCAACTACCCCCCGCCCACGCCACGCCCACTTTTCGTTTATTTGGAATATCCATTTGTCCACCTTGCCTGAAGGAGTCCGCGCGCTGCTTTGCATGCCCCATGCCTCACGTTTCTAAACGCCAGACGGACTTTTGCTTTGTTGCCTGCACCATTCGCCACGTTTTGTTGCACAATTGCAACCGGGCAATGCATTGGGGAGCAGCAGGCTTGGAAGCCGGTAACTGGAAACTGGAACCCGGACGACAGCCACCCCCAACTCCAACCCCCAATCCCCACCCCATCGCTGGCATCTTTAATGACCCGCACATTGAGCTGCTTGAGCAGCGATTGCCCCTAAAAGCGCAACAACAATGAAATCTTCATCTGGATACGATTTTGGCTTGCCTTTGGATTTGTATTGTTTGTTCTATTTGCAGTGCGAGAACCGCACAAAGCCGCGCAACTTAAATACCACGAGTCCACTCTCTCACTAGATATCACCTTACATTATATATTGTATATATAAATTATAGTATCAGTACAACAATATCTCTTGATTCGATTTATGATCCTATTAAACTGCTGCAGTCTGTAAATCTGATTTCAAATTCTGTTTCATCTCTAAAATATAACTAGCATAGAAAGCTGGAGGAATTCGAGCTCCAATTAGAGGACTGAATATTTGTAATTATATTTTCAACTCTATGAAAATTGTACTAATATTTGCTTCTTCTTCGAAAGTCAACGAAATGTGATGCGATAAATGCAGAGGTCGACAATCTTTCTTTCTCTGTGCTGAATGCTCAAAAAGGGTTTGTTTTTTTTTTTTAAGCTCAGCTAAATTTTGTTTGGGTTATAAATACAAATTTCTTTAATCAGTTTCTGTACTTTAAAAAAAAATCAAAAAAGTTGAGTCTTATAATTCAGAATAAATTAAGCGCTGAAAAGCACTCAAAGTATTTTATATATGGAATATTCTTTATATAGATATTCCACATGTAGAATATATATCTCCATTTAATATATCTATTTATTATATTAATTAATATTATTTGTAATATACATCTGAATATATATACGCTATTGTTCTTATAAGCAAATATAAATCAAATCTGTGTATATATATGTATTTATATATGCAACTATATCTAAAATCCCAATGTGGAAGATATCTGAACAGGCTTATAAACGGCATGGATACATGCATACACGAAATGAGAATCACTTAGGACTCCACACTCAGGACTCTACAGTAACTGTACTCGAGCAGCACGCGAAGGACTCGCTTTTTTGTAAGTGAAATGTTATATTTTAATTAAATTTAAAATCGCAGTGCAGTCCTTTTAATTGCGATTTGCTCAAATTTACGGCACGCGTGCTTAATGCTCGGACATAGCCCAGGTCCGATCCGGCTCCAACCACGCCCACCGCCCTTCGCAGCAGCCTCTGGCTGTTGGCGTTCGGCTTGCAGGCTCAGCTAGTTGTCAGGTAATGAAGGCGCACATGATGTCATTTTAACGGCTCGTCAAAGGGCTGGGTGGCAAGTGGCAAGTGGCATGTGGCATGTGGGATGTGGCATGCAGCATTGCTGCACGTTTAGTTAAGATTGGCTTGGCTTGGCTTGGCTTGGCTTGGCTTGGCTTGGCATGGATGTGAAGCAAGTGTAGTTACACTCGCCTCGGCTGAGACGAATTCACAAATTGTCGCTGAACGCTTCGGCCGGGCTCTAATTAAATTCCCCGACTGGCGCTAATTACAAACTAACTGCAACAATTTGCTGCCGAGTGCCACAAAAGGTCAGCGGGTCAACAAGCTATGCCGAAAGGTTAAAGCACTCTCTCATTAAAATACCCTCGAAATCATGTCGAAAATAACCAGTTTCTTTTTCAATTAAAGCTGCTGCTGCACGGCAGCATCCCAACTAAAATGAGAGATCAGATCCGAGTCGATCCCATCCGACAAAGGTTAATTGGCTCGTCCACAGCCTCATTTACCGGCTAAAGACTGACCAATGGTCTCGTCCCGGGGGCAGGGGGTGTGATCTCTGTGCGATGCTGGCAAAACAGCCAGCGAAATTTGCCCTTAAATGCCCGAAAATAAACAGCAGCAGCCGCAACCCTTGACTGGAAGGGGTTGAGCATCAACCGGTTCTAAGCGGGAAGCTGTGCTGTGGTTCTCCCTGTGTGTGTGTGTGTGTGTGTGTGTGTGTGTGTGTGTGTGTGTGTGAGAGAGTGTGTGTGATTGTCGCAACACTATTTATTAGCCTTAGGATTAATAAATCTATTTGGTCACCGTCCTAATGAAATCACCAACGCCCCAACTCCAACCCCAACCCTAACCCCAACCCCAACTCCAAGCCCAAGCCCCAGCTGGCAAACATCAGCAGAGCCGCAGGCGCAGCAGCTTCAGCTATGTGTGTGTAAGTGTGTGTTTGTGTTTGACGCAACGCCAGAAGATATGTATCTTCACACACACACACACACACACACACAGTGTCACACTTACACACACACGCATTCGCACAACAGCTGCCTCCATAGAAGACCCGCTGACTAACATTCGAGGTCGCAGCGGCCAGCAAATGAGCCCAAGCCGCACAGCGATTGGGCAGAGCAGGAATTGGGGGGCGGGTTGG
Organism: Drosophila pseudotalamancana; assembly: GCA_037075185.1. Classification (NCBI taxonomy): domain Eukaryota; kingdom Metazoa; phylum Arthropoda; class Insecta; order Diptera; family Drosophilidae; genus Drosophila; species Drosophila pseudotalamancana. The sequence continues at coordinate 57,296 of JBAMCK010000366.1, read as the reverse complement.
GGAGCTGAGCTCACAAGTTGCCAATTTGCCTTTTTGAATTTACGCATAGCTAAAAGTATCCTTTCGGAAACCACAAATATTTACCCAGCTCAAGGCTCAGGTCTGCGGTCGCCTCCAGTCCTACTGCACGTTGCCCCAAACACAAGCCCTGGCCCAAGCACCACTCGACGCCATTGCGTTCTACGTCTGACACCCCCCTCGACACTTCCACATTTTAGCTGCCCCCTCCCCCCTAACTTCAGGCCACTTGCAGCGACTGCCTGGCGGCTGTCTGTCCCATCTCGTCGTCCAGGACTGGCGGCTGGCAATTTCCAAAATCTGTCGGACCATCATTTTCAATCCTTCAGTTAGTCCGCCCCTGCCCAACCCCTCCCGCCGACCGACACGATTGCCCGTTCAGCGAACCCCAAAAGGATCTCGACCAGAACTTATTTTTCCATCTGACACTAGCCAAGTTGGACCAATACTCATATTTACACCATATGCACAAATGTGAGTGTGTGTGTGTGTGTGTGCACGAGTGTCTGTGTGTGTGTGTGTGTGTGTGTGTGTGCGTGTGTGTGCGGCGCCTGGAAAGGACTTTTGAAATGAGATTAAAAACGGTAAATTCCTGCAAGGGTTACACATCCTTCGGCTAAGAGTAATGAATGCGGTTTCTGCCCAAAGTCAAATTTTAGAAAGTGTTTTATTTGACTAGGTTAGCAGCGGCCCAATACAGCCAAGCTCCCCCGGTAGCCACCCAACCCCCCGCCCCCCATCCCTCTATCCATCGGCCTGGCTAAAGCCTCCAAGAGCCACCCCTAGCCGTCGCGGTCAGAGCCCAAAACCCTGCACGCGACCAAAAGCACACAAAGCGGGTGCGAGGAAAGGCGACGGAGAGCGAAAAGAAAGTTAACTGAGGGCTCAAACGAAAGTTTTGATATTAACAAACAAAAAATAGTCGGCATTGCATTCGCTGCAGTGTTGTAAAATACTGCGCTCGCCTTCAATGCTTTTCACTTATTCTTAGCATTATTCACACTTAACAAATTTGACACACGTAAATCCAAATGTCTAAAAGCTAATCCAATAGCAACTACTATATCTGTTCCACAATTAACCGAGCTAGATGCCGCAAATTCTTTTGCATAATCAACAATTGTCTAGTGTTGTATAACAACTTATAATCTGCCAGTTAAGTTTTATATTTTTAAATAAACAGTTCACAATTAAGTAAAGTTTCAATATAAACCCCATTAGAGGTACTCGAAATATCACACAAAGTTTAGTGCACACAACATCTTTGATTACTGTTAGTGTTGTAAAGTGCTGTTATACACTGAGAGGAGCAATGAAATGTTCCTCCTCCTCCTCCTCCTCCTCCTCCTTTAGATTTATTAATCGGCAAGCTCTTCAACAAGTCGTCTTCAAGACTTTTACCGTTGGCTGTGCAAAGGTTTATTTCCTGCAAATCTGAAAACTACTCAGAAAAACACATTCGTGAAAGCCATAAAATATAAGCTCTATAATCTCCTCCAAGTGCAGTTCGTTAAAAGGCAAACTTTTTCTAACTCTTCAAGATCCTCTTAAATTATCGCTTATTTATGCTGCAAATTTGTTGAACTGATGGAAAAACTGTGCAACAATTTTATACTTAATAATTCTACTGTTGCTAAAGTCTTTCATAATCAGCTTATTCAAACAAGAATTTTTTTAATGTATTTTTGAAAAAAGTTTAATGTTGTAAAATACTGTATTCGCATCTATTTTAATGAACCTTCTTAAACACAATTAATTGCATTAATTTGCAAATTCCAGGTATTAAAATATCGTTCTTTGGCTCTTATTAAACCAGGTTAAGTGTTGCAAAATATTGTTTAACACTTTATCACTCAATTAACATTATACATAATTACCGAAATGCGATTTTTACTCATCATAATCAAGTGTTGTAAAACGTTATGCAGAAGTTAGTAACTCAATAAAAATCCTAGCCCTGCTGTCATCAGCATAGTTTCGTATTCATCAAGATATGCCTCTCTGATTCATGATAAAAAACACTTCCAAGTGTTGTAAAACGTTCTACAACACTTAATCGCGCAATGAAAGTTGTTAAACAAGCTGCTAACTTCGAAATGCTTTCATAATCAGCATACTTTCTGTTGTCTCTTGATACCCCAAAATTAATTCTAAATTGTGAGATTGATATTAAAACAAGTCGAGTGTTGTAAAACGTTGTGAAACTTTCATAATCAGCATATTTTCTGAAGTCTCGTGCTTTGCTAGGCTTCTCTCTAAATTATGCGATTGATATTAAATCAAATTGAATGCTTTAAAGCGTTGTACAACACTTAATCGCTCAATGAAACATCTTAAACAGGCTGCTAACTGGGAATTGCTTTCATAATCAGCAAATCTAAATATCAACACCAACTTTAAAACCCCATCGGCAGCCCCTAACCGGGCCCTCCCCTCGCGACCCTCAGAACCTCGGGCTGAAAGCTGGGTGTACAAATGTTTATTGCCTACTTGCGGATATTTGGCGTAGGCCGCAGAATTCGAAAACATTGAAAACATTTTGTAGGCATTTATGCAACTCATTTGATTTACGATTCGCTTTAATGGGTTGCCTGGCTGGCTGGCTGGCTGGCTGGCTGGCGGGCTGGCGGGCTGTCCGGCTTACAGCAAGAGCAACAACGAGCACGTACATGCCACAAGCTGCTTTGCCAAGCTGCCAAGCTGCCACGCCGTCGAGTCAGTGCCTCAACGGGGCCTCGACAAGGTCGCGAGTGCTAACCTTTAATCTCTCCCCGTGCGTGCCTGTCCAACTGGCTCTCAGTGCCTATTCCTGTGCCTATTCCAAAACATATTTCTATTTCTATTTCTATTTCTATTTCTATTTGCATTTCCATTCCAGTTGTTGTTGCCAGCCGAACGAACGTGCAGCGCTTTACAAGGCTGAGGAAACGTTTTCTGCGGCCAACTTCCAGTTGGCAGCTTCGGTTGCCCGACCAGATGCAATGGCTGCGTGTCCCGTTACCAATTCCGCAGACAAGTTTATCAAGGGTTGAACAGCGACACGCACACACACATGCACAACAAATTACCAAAGGCCAACGCAGTTGCTGACCAAGCGACCAACGGCCAGTGGATGTCCTCTACCCCGGTCCCAGGCATCGGCCCATTGTGTGTAAATATTTTGAGGCACGCGTGTGTTCCTTGCTCTCATTATAAAGTTTAGCAATCAACCCTCAAAGCGTCACACACACACACACACACACACACACATACACGCGCACACATACGCACATGCATAATTGAAACTTATGTACATTAAGAATTTGAATTGAATACTTTATATACCTTGCAGCATGTACAAAGTGCCTAAACTTCTTGCACAACTTCAAAGGACACTTTTATCACACTACTTAGTTTAATGACTGCCTTCTTGGAAATTGAAGCCACGGCAAATATTCACATTTCACTTGATATCAGAGTCCTTGGAAATTGGCAAGTGGTCCAGCCTTGTCTTCGATTGATTCCCTTTGTTAATTTGATATTAGTCTCGGCATTGAGTTCGTATATGCATATCAATTTACACGTACAGCCGCTTATTCCACAGCTTCACATTTGCCGAACCTTTATTTTGATGCAAAATATCATTTTGTCTTAAACTTTTAGCTAACTTCTCACTTGTTATCGATGTCTTATATTATATCTTTTTCTTTTCTTTCTTTGTGTAAGGTATCAAAGAGTTGTAGTACCTCGATTTAGATTCATATATGGATCCAAATCTATTCTATATTACGTTTGCGACTTAGTTTAGGTGAATTAATTTAATATATCTTATGGCTACTAACAATCGTAAATCTCAGTCAGGGAAGAATCTCTACTTATCAGTCTTTACAGAGTTAGGTCCTTGACGATGATCTTCCTGGAATAGCTGACAGTATTCCTCTGTGTGATGCAGTGTATTATATTATCCGATCTTCAATAAGACCCCTCGAAGGATGGCGTCATAATTTACACAGAATAACAATACAAAAGTCACATTTATGCTTGATAGGAATGAAAAGGGTTATGAGCATGGAGTAACAAGATGATGAATCTTTAATCTAAATATATCAGAGACATATACAATTTTTATTCCTGACTATAACACAATTAATTCAACGGCAAGTCTTATTTTTGTAACTGCCTTTAAAATGAATATTTAATAGAAAAATTCTGTTTTGCTGCAAGGCTCAAGAACCGTGTTGAAATCCTTAAAAAAAATAAACAAATGACATATCGCACCTTATCATATCTCTGTCTACTTTATAGAAGGTCCTTGATTATTTGTCGAATTGATTAAGCCATAAAAGCAACTGTACAGCGAGAATTCAGGCTTGAAAAGTCAGTATGTAATGTTGTTCAAGTCGAAGTCTATAGTTCGCACTTATTTCTTAAGAGGTTGATAGATTGATAGTATTCTCTTATATATCCTGCTTATTATTATTATAATAATAATAATAACAAAAACGAGAATAATAATAAATAATAAATAATAATTAAATTAAAAATAATAATAATAGTATTTATTCAAATAATAATAATTATAGTATAAACAATATTTCCTAATATTCGACAACATCCAGATAATTTAACTTTTTTGCTTTGCAGATTGATTTCATATTTAAAATTATATCTAAGGCTCTTATATATCCTGCTTCTTATTATTATAAAAAAAATAATAATAAAAAAAATGAGAATAATAATAAATAATAAATACTAGTTAAATTAAAAATAATAATAATAATAATAATAATAATAATAATATTTATTCAAATAATAATAATTATAGTATAAACAATATTTCCTAAGATTCGACAACAACTAGATAATTTAACTTTTGGCTGTGCAGATTGATTTCATATTTAAAATTATATCTAAGGCCTAAAAAGACAAGTCGTTAAGAGATTTGAATCCTTAGCCTAGTTGCCCGACCTACTTTATAAATAGTTAGATTCAAACTTTGTAAGTTTATCAATTAGTTTCGGAAACAAATCTATCAGCTATGACTAAAACTAGGGTAATCTTATTCTAAAAACATATTGCCTGATTACGATTCCAGCCTAAATCAATATTCGTAGGTACTACTTTAGTATGACTTCATACTACAAATTCAATTGTGCATTAAGCAATTGCATATTTAAATTAAGTATATTTTTATTGCCAACCCATTGTACAGCGCTGAAGTCTGCGGCATATCTGACAATTTCCAGTCGCAGTCGAATTACAGTTTTTGGCCACTCTTCCATGTTTTTGCTAATTGCGAGGCAGAAACTTTTGAAAATGGACAACTCGAAGCCAATGCTAATGCTAATGCAAAGCTGTGGGCAGCCATTGAATATGCACACAAACACACTGACAGACACACACGCACGCACACAGCGAGAGAGTGAAATACAGTTAGAGGGCAATGGATGCGCATCGTAATGGCGGCGGGTGGATTTACGGCTGTGGATGGTCGGCTGGCAGCCAAAGGCCGTCGAGAGTCGGTGGTCCGATGTCCGCACGGTCCGCAGCCGGTGGTGTTTGCTTGCCGTCAGCAATAACCCTTTTCACACACACACACACACACACATACACACACATAAATACAGACATACACACCCACTCCCGTAATGTCGGACGCAGTGCGCCTGCCTGTCCGCCATAGCCGGAGCTTTAGCCAGACACCTAAAACCCATCGCATTAAATAATTCTGACCATTTGAAAGCGAATTTAACCTTTTGTTCGCGACGCGAACGTGAGAACAAGAACCAGAAGCAGAACCAGAACGTGAACGTGAACGTGAACGGGAAAGGTAACGGCAAAGGGAACGAAAAGCGGAAAGGGAGGGGCAGGGGAATGGGAATAAAATTGGAGCTTGGGCAGACTTCAGTTGGGAATTGAGAGCATTGCGAGTCAGCCATGTGGAGCTGCAGCCACGTCGTAAAAAACACACACACACATGCACAACTGAATGCTACACACATGTGACACACACACATACACACACACATATACACATTCGAGCTATATAAAACTGTGAGCAGAAGCCGACGTTGGGGGCCTTTTGTGCTCGTTGGCGACTTGGCTTCGGTTTTTTGGCTTCTAATTGTCCTTCCGCCCGTTCCCCCTGTGGGTCGTCCTTCACATGGTCGTACTCGTTGTCACCCGATGCCAGGCCCACGTGTGTGTCTTACTCCACACACATTTGCGTCTCTCTCTCTCTGTGTGTGTGTGTGTATTGGGTGTAAATTAATTTGAGACCACTCGAAAGATATTTAAATGCGCCTCTTTCTCTGTATCTGTGTTCGTGTTCTCATATGTGTGTGTGCATGTGTGTGTGTGTCTCTACCTTTGAAAAGTATTTCAAACAAATCACAAACAGATATTCGACATTCATTGTTTTTAGGTCTAGACAAGTCGACTTGACAGACCCACCCAAGCCTTCTCCCAGCTTCCACGTCCAACCTTCAGGCCCCGCCCACCTTCACTCGCCTTCAACTCTTGGAAAAACTACACACATTCCGCATTCGTCAGGCAAATAATTTGCTTATGATCAACATTCCGGCAACACATTTGGGAATTACCAGGGCCCAGTCCCCAAGAAGTAGACTATGAAATTGTTTATCCCAAATGCAAAGCGTGTGGGATTCGCCTCTGAATGGGATATTTTAAAAATAGATGTCTTGCTTTTCATATATGTATATGAGCAACAGGAGAATACAAGTGGCGTTCCTTTCTTTTATTTTTAGCCTTTTAGAATAAATTTAATAATAATGAATGTCAATCTTTCATTTCCTTTCATAGCTTTCAATGGTTATTTTTACACAAAAATCACAAATAGGAAATAAAGGTATGCATTAATCTAAGTCTTTAAGCTATCATTAAATATATGACATATGACAATATTAACATTAAATATAATCATAGCATTGTTATATCCATCCTATCAATCGATTCAAGATTAGATTTTTAATAGGGAATGCTTCCATAGCTTTATCATTTAATTGATCCATCGCTTGGGTAAAAATTGTAACTTGAGCTATGCAAATTGCAAATTGCAAATTGCAAACTGTTCTCTAATATATCCCTACTTCCTTTTTGCCTTCTCGCTCTCTTCCTAACTATTCATCTCTTTCATTCAGACAGCAAAACAATAGATATTAGTTATTTTTAGGGGTTGCTTCATAGCTGAGATCGCTAACTACCCCTAATAATCGTAGCAAGATATGCCGATTGGGTAGAATATAATTCCAATCAGATCGGGGAGGTGCCTACTGCGTGACCTTTTGCAGTGCTATGTGTATCACTATTTGGGACACTACTGTAACGAATATCCTAGATCAAACGGGCTACAGGAGAAATCGTCAGTTGTTGAAATTCCTTTGCCTAATCAGCAGTAAATTTGATCGCGGTAACAAATTTTTGAAGTGCTGCAATGGAGTTCATTAAGTGGGTTAAAATAATCATCCAAAAAGCGACATTAAATAGAAATGAATCTTACATTAGAATAACAATTTATACTCGTATAATAACGGTTAACAGTTTTTGAACACAAGTATAAGAAATGAAACTAAAAAAAGTCTTTTTATTTTTTTAGTTTAATTTCTTTAAAGTAAGCTTAGGTTAGGTTATCGAGTATGGTTCCTAACTCCTCCTGAGTAGGTATTATTTTATTTCAAGAAACACATATTGAATGAATAACAAATGACAAGCCAAAACTATCTTATTAATATATCTTATGTCTATTATGAATGTTGAAAACATGAAAAACTATCAACCCATCTCAAAAATAGCACTGACAACTTAGGCCTGGGGCTAGGACTACACAATATCTATAAACTAGCAAGGGATTCGAACTCGAGACCTCTTTGACGGACTTGACAGAGTCATTTAGAAAACTCATCTACCGAGGAGCGAAGCACTCATCCCACGCTCAATCATGATGTATAACTAAGGACGTTTAATTAGTCACAGTTTAATAAGAGCAAAAATTGAAGCATGTAAATCGAATCCATCACAAGGAATATATGTTATCAATTAGGCAACTCACAATTGAATAATTGAATTAGGCAAATCGTTCGCTTATCAAAATTTGTCAAATGTCTTGACCCTCCAATTGCATTCATAATGAATCAACCATCTAATCAATTTGAACTTTGCCGCCGAGTTGTGACGCGTGTTTCAAGATGTACATCAAAAGGTGATCAAGGCAAATGCCAAACGACCGAAGCTGGACAACTCTTTGACCAGTTGACCGGTTGTCCAGTTTTGGTCTGGCTAAAGATTTCTACCTCGAAGCAACCCCAAGACGTGATCAGCCGAACCCGTTTTGCTTGTGCAATACAAACGCGAAGAAGGACTTCGGCCAAATGGTCAAATGTCCTGCGCCTTAGACGAAAAGTGCGGTCGGGCCAAATGGCAGGCACCCCAATTAGGTTGCATGTTTCAGCTTTTCACGGAAAACCCCCGAGGAAAAACTGCAAAATGATTGATATGTTTCTTGTCCCTCACTTTTGTTGCTTTGCTGATGTTTCGTCTTGTTTTTTCCGTCGGACAAAGTGCATAAAAATGCATAAAAATGTGAATAAAAATTAATCATGTTTTATGCGTGAAGACTTGAACGTGACCTTGCCAAGGGTTAGGTCAAACAGCGGCAGACAGAGTGAGCGAGAGGAGAGAGAGGGCAAAGGTAAAGGCAAGAGCTTCGGATATCAGGTTACATAAACGGACGCAGCCACTAGTCATCCTCCTTCTTGTTGTTATTGCTTTTTTATAAGCCATAAAAATTGCAAATTTGGCCCGCTGTCCATTTGGCAGATGGCCCAATCGGCCATACTATATATTAGCCCGAACGTATTGGGTATTCCGCCGGGAACTGTCAAGGGGCCAAGTCCTTGAGCCATAACTCTCCGGCCCTCTGTCTCCTGCTCAAAGTAATTGACAGTTCGCAATTAGAAATGGATGCAAGCGTCCAGCCACATCTCAACCCTGTAAAGTATCGGATTACCTCCAAGTTAGGCCACATATCCCTTTCGTACTGCAGGAATGTGAGCTCAAAACTTGCGTCGAACCCTTGAAAGGTTTTGTGATTTATGAAACGGAGCGCAGAACTTACCTTAGGCTAACAGAAATCAAACGTATGAGAATAGAGAGTATTCCCTATATCTTCTACTGCTACCTTTCCCGAAATATTGTGTTTCCTTTTTAAGAAAGAGTTTGCTGGTGGAGTCAATTAAAATATTACCCAAATAGAGCTCAAAACTTTTACAGAGATATAAATTTCTTATATATCGCGTTATCAATATGAGAAATATTTCAGCAACAACAACCTACATTCCAAATTTAGCGCCTCTCTGCAAGATTTAAATAAATTTGACCTGTTGGTCTGTTTTATAATAGAAGAAAGGATATTTCAGACTTTATGTTGTTTGCTTCTATAGCTAATCTACAGGATAACAGATGAAGCGACAGGAAAACTAGCCTAGCATACCTTGATAAGGCGAACCCCTTTCAGCGTGTTACATACAGTTCCACAAAAACATCATACCCTTTCCAGCCATTTTCAATGGGTTCAGGGTATAGAAAGCAGACCGTTTGTTAGCCTCGTGGAAGGCAACTCGTGGGAGCCCCAACCCAACCTACGCACTATATGCTATCTGAAATTGGAATGGGAAATTGGGAAAGTTTAGCATTCGGTGGTTGGGGCATTTGGGTTTTTCTAACGTATGGATGGGTACTATTCAAATGACGGGGCGAGTTGTCGGTTGGTCCAACGACCAAACGACCGATGTCAAAAGGCGCAAAAAGAAATGCCGTGCGTGTGCATGTGTGCATGTGTGTGTGTGTGCGAGTATGTGGCCATAAAATACACAAGGAGAACCCCACAAGACACACACTCACATGCATGCATGCAAATAGCCCTTTTACGCAGGACGAAGGACATTCGACGCCCGACGTTCAACGTTCGCCACGTCCACAAAAGTGACCGTCGAAATCGTAAAACGTAAGACGAAAACGAGCTGGAAAATAAAAACACATTAGACACAAGCAAATATCCTTAACACAGCGTCCCGCAAGTCCTTGTGACCACACACAAACTCACTCTCACCCACACACACACACACACACGAATTTATCTCCATTTGACCCTCTTCAAAGTGCTTTTTATAGTCATTTAGTGTTTTGGCCCTCCCGTCAAGTACTTTTATTATACACGTATAAATCCAATTCGGCATTCGGCGGAGCCACAAAGCACACACACACACACACATATACAATATAAATACATATACGTATGGATATGTGTGTATATAACCTCCCCCTCCCGCCATCCAGCATCCCATCCAGAGCTTTAAGGTAAGCGAAACGACAGTCCAACTAATGAAACGGAACCGGGCAACCGAACAAGCATCTGGACCTTCTGCCACCCAAAAGGACCACAAAATACACACACACACACACACACACCCACACACTCATACACATAGCTGCATATGTGTATATACAAAGCGCAAACTTTTTGGCCCAATGCTCGTTGTCAAAACTACACCCAAAAGCACACAAACACACACAAACACACACACACACACACACACACACACACACACATATGCAAAGCAGCTGCCAAGGTCCTTTCTGGCCTTCGCTTGGTCGCTGCTGTGGTCCTTTTTAAAATTTTAAGACATGTCCTGCGCCCTTCCATATCACACAGCTACCTACAAACATACACTTACACACACACACACACACACACACAACACCCCCTCAAAAGTCCGGCGCGCGTTTCGGGATCTCTCGATGTGTATCATTCCATTCGATCTATAGTCCTTCGTCTGTATGTGTGTGTTTATGGTATGTGCTGGGAGCTGTACATATCCTGACCGGTCCGTTTGGCCAACCATCCCACAATCCCGCATCCCTCCCCCATCCCCCTTCCACCATCACTGCACACTCCACACTCCACACTCCCCACTCCCTCCGTCCCCAACAGCCATGAAAACCCGCCGCAAACAAGGACAAAATATCTGCAAATGTTGTTTTCCTTTGGGTTGTTATTATTTTAAATTTTTTGCATATGCTTCGTCCTGTGCTGTTTTGTCTTCCCCTCCCACAGCTTCTCTCTTATTATTTCTGTTTGTTTGCGCCCACTTCAGCAACCAATATTACATAAATATATATACATATATATATATATATATATATTTATATATATATATTAATGCTTTTGCTTCAACATGTTTTCGCAATTTCCTCTGCGCTGTCTCCCTTTCTTTTTTTTCTTTGTAACTCGCTTTCCCCATATTTGATTCGCATATATTAATGTTATCTGACTTTTAGGACACCGAATTGGAACATAGTTCCAACTATTTGTAGAGCTCTCCGAGCTAAAACTCAAACTTTGAAAAAGTTTTGATTACAACTGACTGGGCCGAAGATTTAATACCCTTTTCGACATAAAACTTCAAATAGATATATATATAGAAATGTTTGGAAAGGTGCAGGAATACGAAAACCCTATATCTATTAGTATATGCAAAACAGATAGTTTATATAGTAATAGATATGTATCTTTAAAGTAAAAGAATCGATGATTCATACTCTGTTAAAACTGATCGCCTACATATGTATGTATATGGATGAATATGTAAGAGTCTTGTATTATAAAAATTAGCCCATGAATATAATTAAGGTTTTATTTATATAGATGTATATATGATTAAGAAATTCATTTGTTTTTATTTTATTAAAAACAGATATGTGATAAAGTTCTAAATAAATACAAATAAAATAAATGAACACCCACATTTACAGACTATTTTCTTTTATCGCTATTCTTTATACATAGATGGAAATGAAGATGATACTATGATAAACTGTTTGGGATCTAATAGTATCAAAACCAATCTATAGATATAGATAGCACATATATGTAATGTATATTCAAATGTGTATATATTGTGACTTTCTGAAATACAAGAAAGGAAAAAGTCGAACACCGAATGGAAAAGCAGAAGAGTCCCGGATCCAGGTCCAGCTCCTGGTCGAGGTCCATTTCAGATGCACGGACACAGCAGACAACCACCCAGTGGGTGACGAACGCCTTCTATCAGTCAGTAAAGATACAAAAAAGAATAAACATATATTCAGAGGGGTTCGGGCGGAGAGAGGCAGAGGCTAAGGAAAACCCTTTAAAAAACAATACACGAGCCGTAACAGGGCCATTAATTTCCCAATTTACAGTCTATTCTGCAAGCCGTTGCCGAAATTGTTTAAGGTTTTAAAACCCACATGGAGATAACCACACACACACACATGCACTGATAAATGTGGATGCGGTGTATGTGTGTGCGTGTGTGGTGGGTGGGGTCTAGGGTTCGGGCATGCCAATGGCCATATGTCCATTTTGTAAAAGGAAAAAGCAACACAGTTACAAAACAGAAAAAAAAAAAAAAAACAGGAACAACAACATTAACTTGAAGAATTTCAAACGAGTGCCCAAGGTGTGTGTGTGCGTGTGTGTGTGTGTATATATATGTATGTGTGTGGGTGGTTTACTTGTCTTCTCACAGCTGGCTGTGAATGGGGTGGCAAATGCTGCCCAAGGGACTTGTAGCCGGATACCAACAAACTTTTCAAAATAAACGAAAAGAAGACGCTCCACACAAAAAAAACACACACACACACATACACACACACACACATATGCAGGCTAAAAAGAAATGAAGGCAAGCGTTTTCTTCGTCTGCTTATGGCCCAGCTCTAACCACATGACCAAGTGCGCTGCCACACACACACACACACACACACACATATGGTGCAGCGCATTCAGCAGTCGCTGCGGCTCGAACAGCAGCTGAAACGCAAAAGGAACGTCACCGCACGGTTTTATTATATTGTGAATGTGATTACCTTAAGGATATGCAATAAGCACACGCTCACACACACAAAGGCACACACACACACACACACACTCACACACACGGCTTGGCTGTGGAGTTTTGTGGAGCTATGTGAACCACCCCATGGCCATGGGCCCTGGTTGGCGGCCACAGTCAGACAGTTGGACATTTGGACAGTCGGACAACAGTTGCAAATGCAAAAAAAAAAAATATAAGATGACGCAGCAAAGAAAAAGGCGGCTACCACAACACCGGCAAGGACCTGCAAATGTATCTCACAGATGCTCTGCAGCATTTGCAATTAATCCAAGAATGCAGCTGCTGTGCAATAAACATACAATTGCTTTAATACGATGCAATTAACCAACTATGCATTGGATGAGAACTTTATGAGTTGCAGTATGTCGCAATATGCCTGACTTGCAGATACCCTGTTGCACTATTAACTTTCCATCATTCTCCATTAATGATAGCCAGGCAAAGAAATATGTAATTATACATTTACACATCGATATTTATCGTATAAAAAACCTCTTCATTTACAAGATATGCCTAAAATTTGTTTATTATCAATTGTTAATCGATTTCAACAATCGATAAGCTTTATCTTAGATTTGCCAGTGTTTTCTAATAAATAGAATAACGAATATCACGACTTTTAATGAAGTGCTTTAAACTAAAAAATGTTCAAAGAATTTGTAAATAAATACAAAATAATAGATTTTCACAGAACTTCTGTGTGGCCCCTCGCTGCAGCCAAAGTGTCACTTGTATGCAGATGCAATGTCATGGAGGCCATGTGCATCACGTGGCAGGTCCTTCTCTCTCTCTATCTCCCTATCGCTCTCTGTCTCTTTCTTTCTGTGTGTGCGAATCTTTTGCTTTGGCGACTAAAAGGGTAAAAACCAAAAATCGAGGATAAGAACGGATAATCTAATGTCGCTGTGAAGTAGGTAAAGTTAGAGCCTTTGCCGCAACGGACGTCACTCAATGAGGCGTCGAGTCATCGACTACACACACACGCACACATGCACACACACACACACACACACACACACGTATATATATAAAGAGTTGGCTGGTGGCAGTTGAAGGCATATAAATAACTGCAAATAAATCAAAATCTATCAATGCGAACAATTCGATGTGTTACAATTGACTTCACCGATCAAAGCCGTAGCTGCTGTTGTTGTTGTTGTTGTTGTTGTTGTTGTTGTTGTTGTTGTTGTTGTATTTCATCCTCTTTTTCATACCTTTTGTATGAAGTGCAGGACCAGAGAGTATCCTTTGTGTCAATATTATTAGCAGCAGCAGCAGCACCAATCGAACGGATAATGGCAAAAGGGTGAAACGACGGACACAGACAACAGCAGCAGGACGAAGCAGGACGAGGCAGCTACCACTGGGTGAGTGTGCGAAATTTTACAGTAATTTAAAATAAAAAAAAAAAAAGAGTTTCACCAATTTAATCAATATTACACAACCCAGCAACAGCAACAACAGCAGAACCAGCAACAGCAGCAGCAGCAGCAACAGCTATAGATACGGTTACAGATACAGATACAGATACATGCACTGCCGTATATACAGATACATTTGCAGACACCAGGCGTATCTGATAGGACGCGGGTAATGGACGCAAGAGGCGCTGCTCTAATTTTATTTATGATCTAATGTGCTGCCAATGACGAGGACGACAGGACCTCTGGCAGGACGCTGAGGGGCGCCGATAACGCGGTGTGAAAGGGCATGTTTCTGCGGATTGATATCCCGTTGTCCTCACACACACACACACTCACACGTAGAAACAACAACTGCACTTTGTTTTATCTCATTCTGTGTGTGTCGCAGCCTGACAGTGGGCGAAGCTCAATTTTTTAAAAATTTTGTTAGGCGTTTACCGCAAAAGCAGCGCAAGAAAAAACAAACTCAACAGCCGCAATTAGAGATGAAAATGGCAATGGAAAATTGAAAATGAGTAAGGGTAGAAGAAAGCCGCTTGGGTATGGAAGGTCATGAGTTAAATCGGACAAAGGCAATTCAAATGCTACATAAATAGCAAAATTGTTAGTTTTATTAGTGAAAATATTAATAGAGAAATGTTTTGACAGAAATAAAAACTGCGTAGAAATTAAAAAGAAAACACGATCTAAGCTTGCATCTATTTTTTCTATACTATGAAAATAACTAAAAAATTTAATAATTATAGAAATTATACTATATAACTAGAAATGTTGGAATGAATAACAACAATACCAATAAATAATTCCATTGTAATTTTTTTTTAATCTATTAACTGAAATTATAAAATTATGCATTATATAATTTATATGAGAACTATATACTATATACATAGTATTTTTATTAATAATACTTTGCTTATCTCTAATCACTTATCATATTCAGCATAAGCATAATAATAAGCATTTATAGTCATAATTATCATCATCAATTCATTTATTATTTTCATTCAATATATTTTTATCATCTATCATAATTATGTCTAAAATAATCACTGTAATAATAATCATGATCAATACCATTAGCATAAACAATATTAAAAACATCTTCATCAATATCATTTTCATCATTAGTAGCTATTATTATAATTCTTATGATCAGTATTATGATCATCATCAATATCATAAGCATCACCATTATTATTATCATTGTCATTATCATTAAATTGTTGCTACACACACATTTGCCTTTAAAGTTGTCAAACCCTCTTAAGATTTAGTTTCTGCTATGTCTCTGGTATTTGCAGGCACTATCGAAACATATATAAATTACAAATGATAAAAACAAATCACTTGAAAGCTCACAATAAGTACATACATATAACCAAGCCCAAGAATCATCACTTAACTCCAACCAATCCACAGGCAAGTAGAGGCTGTTGCCACTGGGTGGTTGGGTGGTTGAGTGTTTGGCAGTACGCAGTTGCCGTGTACAGTTGACCACTCGACAATCATTTTAACTCTTTAATCAAAAGCCCACAGAAAGCCCGGCTGAGGTCCTGTGTGTCCCCCAAGGGCCGTTTTGCACTAATTAATAAGAGCGAATTCCCCAAACGGGCCGCAGACGAGAGTGGAGCGAGTGTGGCTCTCCGGGTATGCTGCGCATCCTGTGCCGTCAGACACACACATATACACACACACACACACACACACACACAAACACACACTCACTCACATACACAGGCAGAGCAGGCGAGCATCTTCTGGTGAGTGCACAAAACTGACAGTTAAAAATGTTGCATAGTTTTTTACGTCTTTATGAGAGTCAACCACCCGGACGGAGAGGCGGAGAGGCGGACTGGCGGTCCTTTGGCTACCGCTTGACTCACGTGGACAGCTGCTACAGTTCCTTAAGGATGTGCTGCTACATGAGCACTATATGTATATGTGTGTGTGTGTGTGTGTGTGTGTGTGTGTGGTCTGCTGGCAGATACAATCGCAGCGTTTCCCTTTTTGCTAAATTGGCAAAATTTTAGTCTATTCATCCATTCAGCAGCGTCGTCCTTTTGCCTGACCCCCCGCCACCCTCTCTCGATCTCCTTCATTCGCCCGCCAGTGCTGAAGAAACCACCCAGCACCACCCAGTGGGTGGCTTGTGGCCCATTTTGGACATTCAAATGCGAAACGATGCTAATTCATATTCAAATGAATGCGAAATAAACCCCAATCACAATTATTATGAGACATGTTAAATGGACCAAAAGTCCTGTAAAGCGACAACAACAACAATAGATTCACACACACACACACACACACATACAAATACACACATTTATATACACATTCACATATGTATATACAATACACACATTCACATAAGAGAAGATGAGCAAATGGACTCCAACCAAAGCATAAAAGCAGAACACACACATGTGTGCGAGTGTATCTGTGTGTGAGTGCAATATCGCGCATGTCCAAAATCGGACATATGGCGGACAAGCGAGTGGACGAACAGAGGAACGGAAATGTGGACATGTGAATGTTTTCTCACATGCGAGTGAATGCAAAATCTAAAAATGAAATGCAATCTAGGCCGAATGGAAGCACTCAGTCAAATGAATATGAATGAATTGAATGAGTGTTCTGTGTCACGTATTCACAATAATTAAGCGCAACTTACTATTAACAAACACATATGAAAAATATAAGTAAGTGTACTCATTACACTCACTGACATTCTATTATTAAGTCAAATAAATCAGTTAGCAAAATTTTAATTATTCACAATATATTTACTATGCTATTTATTAATGCTAACACTCATGGATGTAGTCAAAAGTATTTCTAAATGTATATGCCACATGCAATGCGTGCATTCATTGTACTCAAAGCTCAGTTAGAACTTATATAACGCATTAGCATTATGTACAATACATATATGTAACTGAACTCATGAAAATGATGAATGAACATTCATATTAATGAGTACATTCATTCTACTCTAACGAATAAATTATTGTACTCACTTATGGAGTCATTTAATTCACTATTCTGCTACATTTAACGCATTCCTAAGCATACAGAAATGTGAGTGTATTCATAACACTCACATTCGCGTTAATCAATGTGGGTGAATGAGTCTGAGTGAATTCACATTCACAGTCTGGACAACACAAAGTCCATAACGAGGCGGAATAAATGCAAAAGGTGGGTCCCAAGTTGGACGCTCAGATTGACAGTGGCCACATTCAGGTCCAAACGGGCTTGCGTGGGTGGAAATGGGGCATGGGCAGTGGCAAGGAGATGGAGAAGGGAAAGGGAAAGGGGGAGTTGGGAGTTGGGAGGGGGAGAAAACAAATAAACATGCTGTCAACTGCCGTCTGACACCACACGTCGCATTCGCCTCCCCCGCAGACGCGGGCTTCTGCACATGCTGCAGGGAAAGCCACATTTGCATACGTGCGGCCAACGTCCCAGGACGGGCACACACACACATGCTCACACAGCCACTATCACACACACACACACACACACACATGCTCGTAGACTCGATACGAGAGCTGAGTCCACATTCCCGTAAGCGGCTTGCAAAAGTTTTTGGAAAGAACTTTCATTAAACAATGCGACCAACTCGGTACATTTGTGGCCCGGCCCATTCATCTCGTGCCTCCGTCCAGCGAGTGTCTGCGTGTGTGTCAGTGGGTGTGTATGGGTATGGGTGTGGGTGTGGGTGTGGATGGGTGTGTGGGAGTGCGTGATTGTTGGTTGTGTCTGTCTGCCGACTGTTGGTCTGGGGCGTGGTTTTTGTGTGGCTTGGTCCCAGGCTTTACAGCAGCCATTCAGTCTGCAAAAAATGATTTTAATATAAGCTAATGGATAACGCGCCAACACAAACACAAACAGCACACACACACACACACACACAGACATACACACATACATTCATATTCATATTCACATTCACATTCACATTCACAATCATGTGTATTCATGTGTATACCGACCCATGTCCCGCATCATCGTATGATATTTCAAATGCTTAATAATAGCACTCAAAAATAACGAATGACACAGCTATTTTATTCTATCTAATATTTCACTCACTCTCCCCATCTCTCTCACTCTGCCTCCCTCTACCGCACATTCTCTTCAACTATTTCCCTCTCTGTCTCTCGTAAAGCGTAAAGCCTATGCATTCAAATTGTGTACAATCATTTCTATATTTTCGCTTTGGTTATTTGTTGTTAATTATTTCTCATCTTTTTTTATATGTATATATTCTTTTTCTCATACACATTCCACACAAACGTAAACCCTCCTACCGACCATGCCCCTTTTTGCCAGCGCCCACAAAATTGGCTGCCTGGGCAACAGCTCGATGTGGGCCAATTAGGTTGAAATTGTCTGCAAAATGTTAACGTTTATTTTTAATGAGTACACCCATTGGCCCATTCGAGTGGATGCCTCTCAGCCCATTTACCAGTGCTCGACTATGTCCCTGTATGTGTGTATGTGTGTGTGTGTGTGTGTGTGTGTGTGTGTGTGTGTGTTCTATCAATTCTTCAATGAAGTCCCATTACAAGTGCACCCAGTTGTCCTAATGAATACCATGCAATTAAATTGTCATCTAATTTTAAATGTAATCCTTTTCAGTATTTTATATTTGTATAAGTATTTTTCACTCAGTCAGCATAAGGTGGCAACGCTATTGACTATCTCACATTTAGCAGGACTGCAAAAATAAAAGACTGAAAAATAAAAGAACAAGTGGATCATATGTTAAACAAAAAGTTGAGTAACTTATTTTAGAGAACATCAAAAGCGGCTTCAAGGTTAACTGTTACTTTATTTTACTAGCTTTCAAATATTTAACATTTGGTTAGAGTGTACGATAAATTTAGCAGCAAGTTAAAAACAGGAGACTGAGCAAATCTTACGAACCTTTAAACTCGACTTCCAGGTAAAAAGTAAGACAAATATAAGAACTTATACATCACATTTAATCTACCCTGTTGCCTAGAATCTTTAGGAAAAGAAAGATCGTAAGGGTTAATATATATCATATATGCATAAATTATTATTCGTTAAGGCTCAAATGTAAGCCAAAAGGAAGTGTGGCCCAAACCACGTTTCAAGGATTCTTCAACCTTTTTATATAACTCAATCAGGTGTAATGCAATAACAACCTATTCCAATAGCTGAACCCAATATTCAAATATGCATACTGTATCCCCAGCTTCGGTTCGACAAAGGCTCCCTTGATAAACTTTGACACCCGAACATTGACCCAATGAATGGGTCGAGTGGTCGCTGCCCCGTGACTAATCCGGAAAGTGTGCAAACCAATCGACCGTATGAATTATGGCCAGTTAGTATGCTCGTTGGGGCATCTCAAAGTGCGAGTGGGAGTGGGATTGGGAGTGGGCGTGGCCTTGAAGGTAGCTGTGCAGGCACTCAATCATGGTCAAATCTTGACAAAAGTATTTACTCGCATTCCCCGGAATTATGTTTATCCACATGCATATTTTATGAATTTAATGGTCCTGGGTATCAGGTATGAATAGTGCGCGAACAAACAAAGCATACAACAGAGCGACCCACACACATACACACACACACATGCACACACGCACAGGATACGGGGACACAGGACAACGGAGCAACTTATTTCGAATGCTAAATCGTTCGAATCCTTCTGCTCGACACAGTTGAGCGGACAGCCAGGACTTGGGACTTTGCATACGCTCAATAGCACAAGGACAAGCACTGCAACTGGCCTAAGGTCCTGGGTGTCGGTCTCAGTCTCAGTCTCAGACTCAGACTCAGACTCAGTCTGGATCTCAGTCTGGGTCTCAGTCCCAGTCGCGTTTCTTATCCCGGTCTTGCTGCTGCTGCTGCTGCTGCTGCTGCTGCTGCTGCTTGGCCTTTCGACAGCTATCGGCATTTTGAAGCATCTAAGCTGCTGCTAAAGTCCCCACGGCACATGTCCCATCCATCATCACACAATCACAAAATGAGTATCATGGCCTCTCGCCCGCCCAACCCAATCCAGCTCAACCCAAGCTATCGAAGCTTTGGCCATGGCCATGGCCCAGTCAGTCAGTCAGTCAGTCAGTCAGTCAGCCACACGTAGCATTCGAGAGGCGGCATCAAACGTACTTATCAGCTTTCCAGAGACCCCATCCCCCCCTCCCCACCTAACCCCTTCAATCCCTCCACCTAAACTGAACAGCGCTGAGCGGCTCTGAGCTGCTTAAAATACCAAAACCAAAATCTCGAATGTCCATTAGCATACGTATAGCTCCGCTTGGCCACGTCTTTGGCCTTAGCAGCAGTTTCTTTTATTCCTTCCACACACACACACACACACACACACACACTCTCACACACACTGAGTAAACCACCCTGGACTAGAATTGAGTCCGCATCGGTCGGGTTACGGGCTAAACCCTTGCCTTTCACGGACGCTCCTCAACAGCCAAGACACAAACCCACACCTACACCCACACACACACACACAGACGCACACACACACGTGGAAAATCCACACCATCTGCTACACCTTACGCCTAACAATCCAATTCCGAGCCAACAATATGCTTGGAGGCGCACTCTCGCAGAAAGGGCTAAGAGGTTTTTTGGCCAGCCACATTGCAATGTATGACCAAGGCGCATGGCGCATGGCGGATGGGGGATGGGGGATGGGGGATGGGGGATGGCGGATGGCACACGCATCGACAACGGCTCACGGACAACTACGTGAATGTGGACGTGATGTCCCATCTCCATTTGCGTTTCAAATTTAAATTTAACCTTTTGTCTTAATACGCCATTGGGGTTGGCTGAGACTCAGAACGGGCAACAAGGACTCGAGCGGACGGAGTGGGCGGAGAGGGCGAGCACCAGGACAAGGCTTGGCCGCATTGAGCATAGGCCAGAGCGATGCCATAGAATATAGTCTCTCCATATGGAGTAGCCGGAGTAGCCTGTAGCTTGTGTAGCAGCATTTGATGCGTGTAAGTGGAGGTGGAAGTGGAAGGACGGGTCATAGCAAGCACTTGGACACCGGCTTAAGGCGGCTTATTAGAGTTACACATGTATGTGGCCAGTAAAATGTTACAGGTAAAGCCGAAGTTACGGCATGGGTAGCTAATTTTCGGATTTAATGCCAGCAACTGACATTAAGTAAGATGTGTGGACTTGTCAAAGTGAATGAACCTCATGAATTTGGGTCTAATGCGCAATTGATAAACGCGTTTCAATGGCGTATCCTTCAGATAGGAATCTCAACACTGGCAGCTTATCAATTTTTTTAATTTATAATTCTATGTTATATTTCTATGTGCACTAAGATTGTTCCTGGGGCAGTTTTATGATATATGCTTAGTGTGAACTATTTAATTTAGATATCAGAAAGACTTTTGTTTAAAACCAGATAGATGGGAATATCTTAAGCACGATTTCTATACACATTAGCTATAATTGAACTTTCCTTTTCGAATCAATACTTTGAATCAGAATGAATTAAATAGGTTAAAGTAGTACATTAAAATAGACGCAACCTTCGGCGGGCAACAAGTTACAGGGAAATAGGAAATATATTTTAATAAGCTCCTTAGACTTAGTTGTCTATCTCTCCTACTCTCCCTCTCCCTCTCTGTCTCTCTCCCTCTCTCTCTCTCTTTATTCCTCTCTCTGTCTCTCCTTATGGTGCTTACAGCTCAGAGTCTTGCAGTAAGAGGAATTGTGGAAAAATCATTAGGGTATAATTTTTTGCAGAAAGTTGCGATTACAATGAGAACTGCAGTTGGATTGAATGGAAAATAAGTGCGTAGAACTTTCGCTTCTTGGGAAATAATTAAAACAAAATCGAAAGCTAATAAAGTTTTCAGCTGGCATAACAGAATTCAACGGAAGACAGTTAAAGCTGGTCAAATGGATCGGCGTAATTTAAAAATCAATTGGAGTGTGTTACTTGGCCAGTGCCAATATTCAAAATGGCTACCTGAGGGGTGGGTAAGCCCAGAAATTGCGTAGTGGACATACACAAACAGAAGTACGGACAAAGAGATAGAGAGTGAGTGAGTGAGTGAGAGAGAGCTATCAACATAAAAGTCAATCTGTCTGAGGGGTTGAACGTGTACAGCCAGAGCAGACCAACACAGACCCGTACAGACCAAAGCTCTGGCTTACGCATTGACCCTTTTGTTTGCCGCGACAGTCGGACAGGACATCGCTGGCAAGGCTGAGGCGGTAGCACTGGGCAGCCAACCACCCTCACACCCCACACGCTCTCCTCTTCTCTTCGCTTCTCAACTCAACTCAACTCGACTCGACTCGTCTCGACTCAATTGTGGCATTGAGTCTAAGCGGCCAGCTCGTTAGTGTTGGTGATGGACGGCACCGAGGTAAAGGTCCTGAAGTGGCTGCTGGACTCGGTGGTGTTGGTGATGGTGGTGGTGGTGGTGGTGGTGGTGGTGGTGCTCGCGATGGCGGTGGTGGGAGTCGCCTGGGCCGAGCGTTTGAAGTGCTTTGAAATTGTACATATTTGTTGTTTGCTTGTTGTCGCAGTTGTCTCGCTTCCACAGCCAGCGCGGCCGCTCCCGCACTCTTTCTCTCTGGCCATATTTTTATTGCGATTCGAATCGAATCCGAATCCGAATCCGAATCTGAATCCGCAGTCCACCCCTAATGGCTAACGGACAACGCAGACCGGCCATTACTTCAACCCTACGGGCGCAAGCCCAACTCTCTGCCAGCCCACTTTACAGACCCATCCGCGGCGGGCGGGGGGTACAGACTGTGGGCATAAGCAGCCCATTTATACAATTACATTTATAAATGTTGCGCTCTGATATCAAACATACAAACAGACAGAGAAAACACATTCGCCATATTATTAAACAAATACCCAGACCAAAAGAAATACAATTGAATTTCTCGGATGGCCTTTGACAGCCAGTTTACCCCCAGCTTTCCCTGTTAGCCCACTCCCCACCTCCCACAGCTCTGAAAACTTCCTTTTACTCTGCCAATTTGATACTGTATAAATTGCCCATAATAAGCATGTATGTGCCCGCCCATCCCCATTGAAAGGAAAAGGTCTTAAGGCTTTTGTTACACCTGGATAAAGCTACAGAAAGGGAAGCTCTTCAATTGGAGATACTGGGAACCCGAGCTATTGAGTTCTCTACTCAGGCTCGATAACAATATTATACGGTTGCTAATCGAAAAATAATTCCCTACTTCAAGAAAACGCTAGAGTTTATTATCTTCTATTTAATATTATCTTTGTTTCATGGCAGCGACTACATTGACCTCAACTTAGGATTAACTGTCTGTGAAATAGGATCAAAACTTCGAGCCGAAGACTACAATTATAAAATTAGAGCTCTATGTGAAACCTTTAGATACTCTGGGAAATTGGTGGAACTAGTTGTATTCATATAGAATGTTAATGTACGAATTGTTACAATTGTCAGTCTGATAGAAATATTTTTTTACATTTATCATAATAATTTATTCAGATGTTCAACTTTAATCAATGGGCAGTAAACTTCTTACTTACAAAATTGAACTGCACTTCTATAAAACTTTCCACATAACAAGTTAAAATTATAGAAAAACTCTCAAAAGATTGCAAGCGAACACTTTTGCTCACTTTTCCCATCGACCCATTTTTATGTCAACGAAACCTTTGTCAAGTGCATATCTCAAGATCTGATCTACGGCCAAAAGCACAGTTTGAGAGCGAAGCAAACAATGGAAAGTGGCTAATTGATGGCACTTTGTGGCGGTCACTTGACTTGATCGGATAGTCCGATCGGATTGTCGGAGCTGTTCGGCCGTAAAACAATCTCGAGTATCTGGACGTAAAAAGCGCAGAGCCGATGGGTCCGATCGATAAGGCACCGAATTCACCGAGTGATAATTGACGAGTTCTGATTATAGACAGAGAGAAAACGATACAGAGAGAGAAAGAGTGAGAGCACACACACAACCCGTTGGGCCGACAGACGTTCGATCTCTGCGGCATATGTGCTCGAGGATTTTGGTCTCTGGGCCGCGATCGTGACGCCACAGATTTGCCTACGGCCGGGATGGGATGTCGCCGTACGCCGGGGTTAATTCACTTTTAACGTAATTTGTAAGCACTTCGTGCTACCCCCTCGGGATCTCTCGACGTCGCGAATTAGGCAGGCAAAGGAGCCAGGCTTTTGTGCACGCTCATTCAGATGCCCAACCAGGACAACGTGCGAAAGAGAGAGATAGACAATGCGACTACCTGGCGTTCCCTTTCAAATTGAATTGGGAATGGGAATGGGAATGGGAACTGGCATGGAAATGGAAATGGGAACGGGTACTGCACATTAAACACTTTGGCATATTTTGTTATTGGGACGTTCGCGGGATGCATGCGTAACCCTTTCGTAAATCGAGTTAATCCCGTAAACGCAATGCATATGCCGATCCCAAAAACCTAGCTCGAATCCCCTACCAGGTAACAAACACACACGAACTCACACACACACAATGTTAATAATTGCGTCAATGGAAATTATCATTTTTCATTTTCGTTTTTTTTTTTTTTTTGCATTTAGGTTTATTTGGTTCAGTTTTGGGGTTGCGCCTGGCTCGTTGAGGTTTCGCTTTGGAAGGTCCTGCAACCGTCTTGCATTGAGATCGACTGCCGGCTTCCTGAAGTGCCTGTGACAAGTCGTCAAAAGACGGGACCAGGGGCGAACCAAAGATCGCAAACAATAACCCCGAATGTCACCGCGCCTAGGAAATGGAAATGAAAATGCAAGTTCCACTTGAAGGGTAACCAGCAACGGGACCAGAGTGAAAGAAGCAGTTCCAAAAGCAGATCGAAAACAAAAATAATAAAAAAAAAATAAAAACTAAAGGCCAACAACAAGGTGAACATGTCAGCCCGAGAATCGACCGAAGTATTCATTAAAGCAGTGCTAAGGACATAACAACTATGTCAGGAACTTTGCCTGGTTCATAAGTTAAGCACTTGGGCTGTTGATTGGATTATTTTGGGAAGATCTTCGGTTGGTAGGTTCTTGGTTGTTAAGAAAACTTAATTATTTAATTCTCTGTCTTTCCCCAGTTTGAGACAGTTTTAGAGACAAGCTTTATGATCTTACAATAATAAAATATTTTCTAGTTTATCTTACTTGCTTATTAAAGGAATTGTTCTTACAGCTTCTATTAGATATCTTAAGATTGAGCTACTATCAAAGTGAATGGATGCGAAAAGCGAGGCTTCGAAGCGTATTCGAAGTTCGGTGTGTAAGGATTAGCTTTTGCTGCTTGTTTTTATTAATTGAGCGCAGAAAACGTGACTTGTTCTAAAGAGCTTTTGTTAAATGTCATCGGACATAATTCTGCTTCGCTTGTATCTCTGTCTCACTCTCACTCCCTCGCTCTAATTGTATTGCCGTCTCTCTCCAACTGGTCTCACCCCACGCTTCGAGCATTGTTTTTACCCAGCCCCGGACTCAAAAGGCTGAGGACAATGCGCTGCGTGCCAATATTGGGAAGTACGGCCTGTCACATGTCACCAAAACAATAGACCCAAAGGAAGTGCTCGAGTCAAAGGCAATCAGGGCCAAAGAGGGACGGAGAGAGCGGGAGAGTGATTGAGTGAGCGAGAGAGTGGAGTGGAATGGAGTGGAGTGGAGTGGAGTGGAGTGGAGTGGCAGTAGGCCCTGAGAAATCCTTCGACTGGGTCAGTCGTTCAGTAACACCAATAAAACTTTGCTCTCAGAACATTAGTTATTGTTTATCGAATAAGAACCCAAATTTTCACGGCAAAAATAAAAGAAATTTTTTTTTTAAATTTTAAGTTCACTTTTAACTTATCCAAAATTGTATATTTTTATTCATTTTACGCTTGTGCTTCATTCAAAATAACCAAATAAGCTTTTAGCCATGTCACACACTGTGAAGCGTTATCCGAAGCTGCGATTCGCGCTGATCACGGAAGATGCTTTGGAGCAGCTGCGACCGGAGTCGAGGTCGCACGGGCCGCAAATGATGGAGGTCAAGGATATGTACGATACCATCAGTAATACGGTGAATACAATGCTCGAGCAGAGGCTCAAGTATTTCAAGGTAGACAGACTGGATCAGATGATTGAGGAAAAGATATGCGAGATCAATAATCGCCGAAGAGAGTTGCGTAGGAAGCTGCGAAACGCCAATTATCCAAAATCGTCGGACTCCGAGGAGTCTATCTATACCGTCTCCGAGTTCGGTTTCAAGCCAAGCAAGTATGAGGTTCGATCAGATAACTCCGTTGCTTCGTGCAATGAGCGACAGAAAAATGCCGCCAAGAGAGCGCCTTTCACCACCGATTTCCCCTTTAAGCTAAAGCGATCCGAACGCAAGACGACATCGAATAATAATAATACGAACAGGAATGGAAATGGAAATGGAAATGTAAATGGAAATGGAAATCGACGTATTACGTCAGCCGCGATTAAGAAACGGGACTCGTCCCTAGACGTGGCGGCAAAATATTTTAAAGTATTGGATCATCGATGCAGGCGCAAAAAATGAAACATGCTGGCGATATAGAATTAAAACTATTCTAATGTTCTAATATGATTATAGTTATGCCCATGTTTCACTTGCCCAGACGATTCTATTAAACTTTTAACGGACCATAAACGTCACGGCTTTTGATGGATCGACATATATCGCATAGCTGAGAAATTTTCAAAATTATGTGTCGTAGAGTTTAGGAAAGAATCCGTCTAGGCGTAGGTCTTACAAAGCGACGATCGATCGATTGCATCACGCAAATTCCAGAAATCATCTTGAATTGAAGTAGGATTTTTTTCTTGTTGAACTAAAGTTGGAAAAAAGCAAGTACTTTAGAAATTAGATGCTACTTGGATTAAAAACTACTGTTAGTATAAAAACCTAACGTGTTTCTTTGTATAGCCCCATAGTTCAATTATCAGTAGATCGCATAGCACTGCTTTCCGGGTTCAGGTATTACCATAGAATCTACATAGTTCCCCTTATAGTCTCTAACATATATGCAGCAAGTTTCATCTCTAGCAGAACTTAAGAAAAAAAAAAAAAAACAGGGGGACAGCCGTAGTCATATGAATATATATTTATTGCAGTTCCGATAACCACATTTTTCATCTTCTTCCCGTTCGCCCTTGGTAGCTGAGAATTTCGCATTCGTTGTTGTTGTCCTCATCTAATCCCTGAAATATGTAAAATGAAAAATTGAAAAACTAACTGACAACGCAGCAGTTGTAAAAATCTGCTCAACAGTGGGCGGCGGGTGATTCCGGTTGGGGGCGTGGCGGGGGTCCGCACAGTCTTTGCCAGCTTATCAACGCGCTGCAGACAAGGGCAGAGCATCAATCAAGAATTTCCAATGAATGGCTATCGAGTGAATTAGAAGACCAGTGCCATTTTTTTTTTTTATTTTTGGTTGTTGCCTTTTACGTACCACAAACCCCACCACCACCCCTACCCCTTTCCCTTAAGCAAAAACAGCCCCAACCCCTTTACCCACTGGCAGGCATATTCCTGCGTATTCTATTTGGTGTAGCATATATGTATATCCCTTTAACACCCTTCGAAATTACATCAGTGGGGCATATACATCTATTGCGGCTCTATCTATTATATTATTTTTAATAATATCAATATTTTAGGCCTTTCTTTTGTACCATAACTCGAAAACTTTAGTAGCTGGAAAAGGGGCCTTTATCTTTACCTATCCAATGACAAATAATTAAAATATTTGCAAGTATTTGAGCACAAAATTAGTAAAAAAAAAATCTAATTTTCTAATATTCGAATATCTGAATAAAATGAAGAAGCATGAGAAAATAGTAACGACTACGATAATTGTTTCAGTTTTTAACTGTCTATAAAGTAAAATAATAGATAATATTTAAGGGCCACAGATGTTCTACCTTTAGCTGAGGCCTAGGGTATCTCCGTGTCGTGCAGTCCCCATTTGAACACCATTTTTCGTTTTGTTTTTGGGAAACATAATTTTTTGCCTCGGAACTACGACAAACCCGGCAATATTTTTGCGGCTTAATATGTGTTAAGAAAAGAATAAGGAACGAAGGAAAAACCTTTGCCGAAGTGAAGCGAAACGCAATGTTAAAATAGAAAAAAAAAATGCTCGGCCTGCGACTTGTTGTGGAAACAGTTGCTAAGCAGGGCTGGTAGGGGGTAGCGGGAAGGGGGAAGGGTGTTCACTGCCGTCTGGCTTATCGTTTGACTGTAGCCAGTGACAGGACATAACATTACCCTTCGGTATCTGCGCAGGGCCATGCGTGGGAGACGCTGACGAACGGTCACCCCGCGGCCACCTTCAAAGGCAGCCAGTGTGAAGCGTGGTCGGTGAAGGGGGGAGGGTGGAGAGTGGTGGGTGGAGGATGGTGGGCGGAGGGTGTTGGTCCTTGCTGTGGGGTAAGGGTTAAAAAGATGCTGACTAAGTACTTTGGAAAATTGCTTACATGCGTTGCGCCTGTGTCCTGTGAACGGTCAGAGCAGACAGGACGCCGGCTGAAGGGGTTGAGGGGTGGCAGTGGGTTGGATACAGAGCTGGGGTACGGGTTTTGGGTACGGTCCGCCCTCCGTTTAACGGTAATACATTGTCATATGCAACGGCTGGGTGGCTCGCAGTCGTATCATCCTCCAGCTCATAACCAATAGCCCACTTTCCTCCGCCCCCCTCCACCCCATCACCCCTTCAGTTCGCTCCCTTTGCAGCAAGCCTCGGCCTGGCCAAAGGACGTGCAGTGGACGTTGCCAGGCGCTGTTTAAGGACGGACATGAAACAAGTGTTGGGTGCCATGTTTATATTGTTGCTGTTGCTGTTGTTGCTGTTGTTGTTGTTGCTGTTGTTGTCTTTCATTTCATTTCGTTACGTTTCCCACGTTCTTTCCTCACACCCTGCTGCCGCTGTTTGCCATCCGGGTCGCTTCTTTTTGAAGCCAAGTTCCATCTTGTTTTCTTCTTATTTGCTTCACTCTTTGTTGTAGTTGTTATTGTTTTTGTTCTTGTTGCTGTTGGTGTTGTTGTTGTTGTTGTTGCACATAATATAAAAATTCAGCAGCGCGCAAAACTTCACATATGACAACTTGCGCGGACAGCAACAGCAACAACAGCAACAACAACTCTAAGTAGAAGAAGCAGCAGCGACAACAGAGGACAACATGTCACCGAGGCAAAACACAAGAAGCGCCAAAGACATGGCCATCATCCTCTTTATCATCATCATCATCACCATCATCATCGTCTTTGTCATCATCATCTTTGGCCAAGACGGTTCTGATGTTTCTGATTTTTTGAAGCGGAAAATCAAACGCAACGCAATGTTTACACGGTGAAATAGCAACAGCAGCAGCAGCAGCAATTTTCGATTTTTAAAAGATTCGATTCGGAAAAGTTTTTAAATTCTCTTTTTGCCTTTGCTGCAAAATGCATTAGTTGTACAGTTAGACAAAACATTTGGAAATAATTGCAGTTTTTTCTCTGTTAAACTAGATGTTGCACCTTGCTGTTGCTGCTATTTAAGAAAATATTGCTGCTGCTGTTGCTGTTGCTGCTGCTAGCAACATTTCAATCCATGATATTTTCTTATTTCCTTTGTTGTTGCTGCTGTTGCTGTTCATATTATTCGACTGGCTAAACAAGTTGTTGCTGTTGGCTTCTCTGCTTTTGTGGCTGTTGCTGCTACTAATTGAGTTTTAGCTGTCACTGCTTCTTCTTCTGTTGCTGCTGTTGCCGTTGCAGATTGAGGCTGTTGTTCCTGCTCTTGCGGCAACTGTTGCTGCTGTTCCTGCTGCTGATGTTGCTGTTGCTGTTGTTGTTGCTCTTTGCTCTTTGATCTTTCTGCCTTTTTTGTTGCTGTTCTCGCGATAACAGTTGCTGTTGTTCCGGCCCGTGTAAACGTTGCTCCATTGCTTCGCATATGTGTGCGTGTGTGTGCGTGTGTGTACGTTGGTTGAGTTTCAGAAAATTGCATTTTTTCATATCATTAGGTTTTATTGGTTTCTTCCTGTTAAATATTCTTGCCCACCCCACACCCAACCCCACAAAGAAACCCACACCCAAACCCAAACGCAAGCCGAATCCCCAACCGCCAGCAAAGAGCTTGCCGCACACACATGCGACGCTTGTATTTTCTTTTGTGTGTGCGTTGGACGACCAGGAGGGGCCGCTGGGTGCCAAACGGGGATTGGGGCTGGCGGAGACCCTCCTGGACGCGCATGTTGTCAAAACAAAAACGCGTCGGTCGCGCTCCAAAAACAACCTGAAACACACAAAGCACACGCATCATATCATCGCATATTGTCTTGTGCCTTGTCTGCAGACCCCACCACAAGCCCCACTTCCAGCTCCCAACTCCCAACTCCCGCCTCCCCCCTCCCCCCTCCCCATCCAGCAATCCTCCAGATACCCACTGAGTTAGGCGGCCAGCGTCAAGCTGGGCCCAGAGACAAGCGCTTGGCAGCTAAGTCTGTCCATGTCAGGACCATGATCCGACCACCCCAACCTACCCCTAACTCTATCGTTGAAGCTGTTGTTCTTCGTCCCCACCACCCCTCCACCCCTTCCCAGCCGTCCTCTGATATGTAGCGATAAATGCAAGTTGGCGATTTCCTTTGTTGTTTTTCTTAGGGGAAACAACTGGAGCTCTACATTGAAGTCCATTACGTTCGTTTTACCTGGTTCACCTGTTTCACCTGTTTCAACTCAACTGCTTCGGCGAAGGGTATTCGGGAGGATTTCTAGCAACAATGCGCATCGATTTGCCAGTTCTGAGATCCAATTAAATGCATATCAAATGGTTTATCAAAGAGCTAAAGAAAATACTTGAGAAGCCAGCCAGGCGTTAAGCTCCTCTGTTTCAAGGCCTTAAAGAACTTGGAGATTGCACAGAAGTTCTTGAGAGTCCGAATGAATGGAGTGTTAGCTATCCCTAAGGCTGTTAACTATTTGAAATACAGACTATGCACACATAATGTGATATAAATGATAGATATACGAGTCTAGATCTATAGAATCACAATAGAATAAAAATATGAAGTTTATAAATTTAAATATGTAATAAAATATAGATATATGAGTCAAAATCTAAGGATTATACTGGGCAACTACTTAACAGGCATGGAATGATATATTCTGTCTAGATCTACGGATTATATTGATCGGTTAGCCACTGAATCAAATATAGAATGTGATAATAATATATGATAAAGAATATATATATTTATTCTAGATCTATGGACCATATTGATCAAATACTTATCGAGTATCCGTTAAAACAGAAATAGAATATAATAATAATATAAAATAAAGAATAGAATATATAGAATATTACGATAGCAATCAATCATACATATTGTTAAAAATCAACATACATCTCTAACCAACGCGAATCCTCCTTGAACTCTTCTAATTAATATAGTTAATTTTCATTCTATACGCCTATTGCCAATCAGAGGTACAGAATATCTATACCCTATGTCTTACTCCATGAATATTCGCAATCATTTTACAATCCACTCACCAAGTCAGCTTTTCACAACTGCCAAACTATATATCTGTGTTTGTATGTGTGTATGTTTATACGATAATCGAATTGATTTCCATCTCCATCCCAAATTCGGTCTATCCAATCATTTCTGTTGACCAAGCACGCAATAACTTTGCCTATGCCAAACACATTATTATCGAAAGGGGATTTCGTTTAGGCCAACTAATGCACTGACATCCATCCACAACAACCCCACAAAACTGACTCTCTGTGTGTGTGAGTGTGTGTGTGTTAGCTGTCCTGCCCACAACAATACAAACAGAGCCGCAAATGGAGTCAACTCGAATTTTACCTGCGTAAATCAGGAAATGTGGCAAAGCAGCGCAGAAAGTTGTGATTGACTGCCCTGACATATGGATGAATGGATGGTTGGATGGTTGGATGGATGGTTGGGTGGATGGATGGAGGACAGTGGAGGACCCTGGTCAAGGGAATGTCTCAAGAGCTTGGGCTCGTTGTTGCCAACTAAGTCGCCCTTAATGCAAATGGAAAGCCCAGCAACGGCTGCACACATAAGCAAAAAAGCACAAACAGCAACCCAATTTTAGCCCGGACCCAGTTTTTCAGCAAAACAGCTTCAGCGGATGTCGTACCACCTGCAGTGACTGACGAACGGACAGGCCGACAGACGGACACACGGACAGGCGGACAGACGGACGATGGGTCGGTGGGTCGGAGCGGTCTGGCCCCCGGGGTCGTTTTGCGTACGCCCTTAGATCCTCATATGTGTGGGTGTGGGAGGTGTATGTGTGTGTGTAACTGTGTGTGTGTGTGTGTGTGTGTGTGTGTGTGTGTGTGTGTGTGTATGTGTGTGTGTAACTGTGTGTGTGTGCTGCCTGCCTTGTTGCTTGTTGATGCGCTTCGGTGGCCGCCGCCGTCGTCGCCGCCTGCCAACGGAAAAGGAAATGAAAAAAGGCGAATGGGAGCCCCGCCTTAGTTTCTGGACGGGTTCTTAAGCTCAGCCCCTCTCTCTCTCTTTCTCTGCCAATTCCGCTTGGTTGGTTTGCAAATTTTTGAATTGGATACTCTGGCGACCAAATACGCCCACGCGCCGGGCATGCCAACTGCCTAGCGGGCGTCCATTGCTTGGGCCCAACTCTTTTCCACGTCGTCCAATGTCCTACGTTGTGCACATGACCAAAGGAATCAACGTGTGTGCGTGTGTGTGCGCGCGTGTGCGCGTGTGTGTGTGTGTGTGTGTGTGTGTGTGTGTGTGTGTGTGTGTGTGTGGGCGAGGACTATTTGAAATTTTGCATATTAAAATATCGTCGTGCATGGAAAAGGTCGCTACTTCTTATTTGAGCCAAAAGGTGGTCGCCGCTGTTCTTCTCCCAGCCATCAACGTCGCACAGTGGAACGAAAATGTGATAAAAAGTGAAATACTTATTGGATAAAAATGTTCTCGGCTTAATAAAACAAAAATAATTTCATTTCATTTGTGCTTTAAGTAATGTGTTTGAACCACTGTGCAGTAGAACTGTAAATCGGAAGTTGATTAAAGTTCATTTTTAAATTAAATATTATTAAATGCTAAGGCTAATGCATAGTCTTGAAGAAGGATTCTTTAAAAGATTTTTATACATTCATTCAGATCTTATGCTACTAAGAATTTAAATAATATATAAATGTATATTTATATTATAATAATATATAATTATTCAGATTTGTACTTGATTTTATAGGAATTTCGGATTATTATTGCAATAAAATTTGAGAATGAATCAAAATCTTAAAATTGTGAAATTAATTTTTTGAGTACGAACAAAGTTATGCAAAGTAATTCTTAAGTTATTGTTATAATAAATAATAAATAAAAAAAATTTAATGAAAAAAAATATTGATACGTAATTTGCATAAAATGTATGACCCACTGTGCACCGTGGACGATTGCTGTGGCTGCTGTTCAAGTTGTTGTTGCTGTTTTTGTTGTTATTGTTGTAATTGTTGTTGCCTTTGCTGCTGCTGTTGGACAAACGCTGACTGTGAATGTGGCTACAGATGTGGGTGAGCATGTCGCCGCACCGCCGCCGCCTCCCCCTACGTCACCGTCTTCGTCTCCGGCTCTGGTTCTGGCTCCAGCTCCGGCTCTAGCAACATAACATTGGAACACAGACACATCGCCTGTGGTAACACAATAACGAATTTCCGTAGCAACTTCATCACCAGCTTCTGGCACTGCTCGTTGTTATTGTTGCTGCTGCTGCTGCTGCTGCTGCTGCTTCTGCTTCTGCTGCTTCTTGCCTTTTCCCTCGACTTTACATGGACTCTGGTCTGTTGCATTCTCGATTTCTGTTGCTCCGCTTTTAGCTACTTTTAGCTTTTATTTAATGTTCCCAACCAAATGAAATTAAACAAAGGTTAATAAACTAAAAGTTCAATATGTTTAAGATGCTTCCTTTGGCCAGATTGACAGTCGAAACAAAGAACTGGACGCAATATTTGCACAGCTGCAGCTGCCCGTGTTGCACTTTCTCACAGGATGCGCCAGAGGAAGAGGCAGCAGAGGAAGGAGAGGAGCAGCACTTGGCAACCCTTCTTCGCAAAATATTTTGAGACTCTCAAGCAGTCCTCCAGCCAACCTCCGACTTCGACCCCGACCCCGAGCCCGATCCCGATCCCGAGCCCGAGCCCGACCCTGAAGCATCGCTATTTCTCCTGTCATGACAAACAATTAAACTTAATCATTTATCCAACTGACGCGCTAAGAAAACACTTTTCCCTCCGGTGGATCGGTCGATCGGTCGATCTGTCGATCCATCGATCCACGAACCAAATAAAAAACCGTTACATCCCGAGACAGAATAAAAAGGTTGCATACATGAAATATGGCTCAAGACTTTAGCCTTTTCCCTTTTCATTATGTTTTTTATGCATTTCCATTTTTCTATTTTTATAGATCGTGAGAAAGTTTAACCCCTTCGCAGATAGAGCCTGAGGCTGCGGATGACGCTGGCCCATTGCCACATAATTTATAATGATTAGGTACCGTTGGGTCCGCACAATGAGAAACCCAAAATCGAATTCGGCAAAAAGGAAACAGTTGCAAGACGCCTCCTTGAGCCGCAGCGAAAAGAACAAGAGCTGGGTGACGGCTGAGGAACCACGACAGAGGCGTCATCCCTCAGCGAGGGGCACATGCGACAACGTCTCAGCGTGCCTTACCCCTAACCCTACCCCCAGCCCTACCCTATCGAAGTACCCTGCACTTCCAGCTGTGCAGCGGATAGGCTAGGCAAGAGCTGAGTTCCGCATCTTAAGATTATGTTATTAGCGCCTTACAACTAAATCTTGCACAGCTCAATCATTGGATCAAGCTTCGGATAGCTTAGGATCGGGCATGGTTAAATGTAATATCAAAATATTATTTCTAAAGAGTTCAGATTTTCTTACACAACATTTTGTATGTAATTGTAATATTAGTTAAGACTTTAATACACAAAACAGCCGAATAGAAGCCCAAAGCAAAAATATATAATTTCCTCATAAATAAATATATTATATTCTTAATAAATATGATATGTCAGTAATACATTAGCTATATGGTACAATATAATAATAATATAATTAATTTGTACATATTGTAGCTAAGAAGTTATTGTATAGTATGATATATGTATATATGTAAATATATATAGATTTTTAGTTAAGAAAAGTTCTGTTATGTATAATCAATTGAAGTGAAAAGGTTACTAATTTAAATAAGTTATCATAGACCTAACTAATTATGACTTCTGCTAAACTGTAGATAATATTCTATAAAAATAGCATCATTTATGCAGGCCTACTCAAACTATCGACTGTTAACATAATCGAACTTATCGACTATCGATAGCATTTTAATTGCCGAGCTCAGCAAGGAGCTCTTCTGCACGTCTCTTAAGGAGAATAAAATGCAGTCCATGTCTGAAAGCAGATCTATTAACAGTTAAGCAGCCCGCATCGAACATAAATAGAAAACGTACTACGTATAGATAGATGCTGACCTCTATGTGACCCCCACGCAGATCAAATGACCGCCATCTATGGCTAGCCCGACTCTGTTCATTAATCAGCCAATTAGTCAACTTTGATTGGACCCGGACACACACACACACACGCACACACACTGTCTCTCTCACACACACTCATATATTCTGCGAGACATTATGGCATTAAAGTATAAATATCAATTTGATCTGTCAAATATTGACACATCAAACCCTAAACAAACCAATGACAGGGTGTGGCCCCCCTCCATCTACCCCTCCACCACTGCCGCTGCCTCGTACTCTTCCTCTTCCTCCGGCAGCAACAAGCCATTTAGCGGCAATTTATAAGCAACAAAACACCCAAAAAAAAAGGACAAAAAACGTGGAAAATGGGAGAAATAATAAATGAAAACAAAAAGCGACAACAACAACAACTGCAGAGGAAAAAGGGATTCTATTCTGTTTTTTTTTTTTTTTTGTTCAGATCATTTCAAGGGTCCTTGACTCCGAGGCAATTGAGTGATGCTGCCGGCTCAAAGCAATTATGTGCATTATATTAGATGATATTATATGGTATTATATGGCATCATGTTTGCACTTTGCTGTCAAAAACCGACGTTTTTTACCCAAAAAAGTGAGAGCGAGACAACGCAAGCCGAATGAAAGCGCGAGTGAGAGGGAGAGGGAGATGGACAGGGAGAGTGAGAGGGCAGTTGAACTGTGCATTAGATCATGCTTAGAGCTGAAGTTTGGGTTATTTTGTTCTGTTTTTTGTGTTTGGTTTTTTTTTGTTAGGGGATGCTGGAACTGGACCTCGAAAGTGAAGCTGAACGAATGCCAGCCAAGGTTCAAAGTGCGTGTGAAAATGAGGCTGTTTGTTGTAGTTCCTGTTGTTCCAGTTGTTGTTGTTGTTGTTGTTGTTGTTGTTGTTGTTGTTGTTGTTGCGGATGCTGGCAAAACTTTTGCGGTGTTGTTGCTGTTGTTGTTGTCGCTCTAGAGGTGTGAAGCCGTCGATTTAGGGCATAAAAGGATGCTGCTCGGACAATTAAGGCGCCTAACCCGAGCAGGGAGAAGCGAGCGGAAAGAGTGGAGAAGGGAGAAGGGAGAAGGGGCAAACCGTGTAATGCGATAAGGCGCCAAATAGTCCTGTTTCCCAATTATCCATATGAACTCTCTCGCCTCGTCCTCTTCCTCTTCCCTTTCCACTCAACTGCAATTGTTGAACTGTCAACCCGCAAGAGTTTTATCTCGTTTGTTTCTTTTTCATTTTGTTTTTGGGTGAAAAGGTGCACGTTTTTTGCCCCGAACCTTGGAGAGGGGCCAA
Source organism: Drosophila pseudotalamancana (assembly GCA_037075185.1). Classification (NCBI taxonomy): domain Eukaryota; kingdom Metazoa; phylum Arthropoda; class Insecta; order Diptera; family Drosophilidae; genus Drosophila; species Drosophila pseudotalamancana. The sequence goes on along the minus strand of JBAMCK010000366.1, from coordinate 20,031 downwards.
TTAGTCAAGTGGTTAATGGGTTGAGTTGCGAAATCGTATCGGCCGATTCGACTAACTGTACGCGAGCATTTTCCATTTTTCACAGATTTGTGCATTCGCTAAAAAAAGAAAAAACGATAAATCGAAAAATCTGCAAAGCTAAAAATAGAAGGGTTAAGGGGCTTAGGGGTTAGGATCTGCGGCTGTTGCAGTTAACAAAATGTCCGACAGGCAAATTTATTTCGCATCCGAAAAGTGCAGCGAAGGGGTTGAAGGGGTTGCAATTGAGAACAACTATTGAAAACGGAAAATTGAAAATTGAAAATTGTTTTCAAATTCAATTGAATGTTGGCAGTGTCACTGCAAATGCTCAACACACTGAGCGAAAATTAGTGTGCATATTCCATGGAATAAATTCTGATTTTAAATCTGACTAAAAATTTGATTTCTATTGTGTTTTCTGTAAAGTTTGTTAAGATTGACTGGTAATCTGTTAGTGCTATATAAAAGTACAGGGTATATAGTAATGTGATTCATTAAGAGAGGCTTAAACTAAGTTATATGGAATTTACTTTTATTTATTTATTCATTATCAACTATAGTATGTAAAGATATAGGGCATCAAGCAAATTAATTTCTTATGTGAAGTTTAAACTAGCTTATATAAAATTTATTTTTAAGGTATATTCAATGTTAGGTTTATGATGGATTTTAGGATTTCAAGAGGTTAAGATTCACTTTTACAGAGAATATATTACATATATATTTTTATTCTTATATATATTTAAATAAAAATCAAAAATTCAATAAAAAAAATGTTTGTCTAGATAAACAATAACAACATACTATAAATAAATGATATTAAATTAATGATATTCGACGCTGAGTTTAAGCCTTGCACAGTGAAAAATCTTGAAGACTTTGCTATTAGTATTTAGGCATACATTACAATAAAACTTAAATGTATAATTTTTAATCTTAATTAAATTAAATTTATCGAAATAAACGATGTTCTCTAGTCTAGAGCAGGAATTGAATTTATATTTCAGCTAAATAAAAAATACATGAAAACGGATATTTTTGAGGTAAAGAAAATGTTTCACCATACGAAAATTAGAGCTGAGACTCTTTTTCCTTTTAATTGATTACGCACCTCAATAATATGTTGATGTTATAAAAAAAAAATAAATAAAAAGAATTTCGAACTATTTTTTCTATAGTTCAAAGATTTAAAATTAAGTTTGCATTAAATCAAATGCGACTTTTGTGAAACTTAAAGGAACAACTTTCAAACATAGAGTATCCTCTTCTACTTGCCGTCTCCTCCTGACTGCCCCAGCCAAGCAACTCTACGAGCCAAGCTCGAATAACCCATCGGCTTAGCTTTCCAAATATTCAAATATTCAAATTTGGCATCGTTTAAAGTTGTCTCGAGTAGATGAATCCAATCGATTGCGATTGCGATTTCGTTTCGTTTCGTTTCGTTTCGATTTTGGGATGCTCAATGTTGGCCAGGTGTTGCTTTGATGTTGCAAAATCCGCTACAGCTTAGCCCACACACACACTCGCACACACACGCACACACATGCACGCCTCCTCCTCTGTTAGAGACTCGCATGCGGGCTTTTGCATTTGCATGGCCTCGTTTTCTTCGCACAGCATAATTTCAAATTGAGAGCAAATTTTACCGCTCAACAGCGCACACACACACACACACTCATAGGTATACACACACATGCGTGTGTGTGTGTGGCATAGTTTTTCCACACGGAAAAGGATTATTTATTTATTACAAAATTTTCGTCATTCGATGCGCGGCTGCGACGCGTAGAAAGCTGCGCGCTCAGCAAAAAAAAAAAAAAAGAAAAAAGGAAAAGCAAATAAGAGGTGGAAAGGTGGAAAAGGTAGCGACGCATCCTGGGCCATCCAGCCATCCAGGCAACCAGACAGCCCGGCGGACAGACGGCGAGGCAGACGGACGGACGGACGGGCAGGCCGCAAATGTCGAATTATTCAAATGATGATTCAACCCCCTCGCCGCGTCGCAGCTACCCCTTATTGCCAATACGCTGCCGTGGTATGTGATATGCAAAAAAAAAAGAAAAAAAATTAAACGAGAGAAGTTGGGAAAAGGTGGTAAGCGGCAGCCAACAGGACACAGGACACAGGACACGGGCCAGGAGAGATACAACCAGGCGGCGTTGATTTTGTGTGCACTTTTTTTTGCTTACCTTGCGGCAATCTGGCGGCACACACACACACATACACAGAGGTATCCTTTGTTGTTGTTGTTGTTGTTGTTGTTGTAGGTCCTTTGTAGTTTGCATGTCCCGTTTCGTCATATGAGATCGCGAGCGCTTACAAATTTTTCATATAATTTGAAAATAAAACGCAGCCAGGACAAAACAGGACTCGCCGCGGCCTATAACCCACTGTCTATGCCTGTGTGTGTGTGTGTGTGTGTGTGTGCGTTCGTGTGTGTGAGAGTTGATAAAAAAGTCGCTTTTAAGGACATCTGCGTGTTTTCCCTATCCAATATGCAAACCTCCATTGAGCACCTCTCCTCTCCCTCTCCCTCTCCCTCCCCATCTCCCTCTCGCTCTCAAATTGGACAAACAACTGGCCAGGCTATAAGAAAAGCTGATTAAGCAGGTGACTCATAGAAATTCGGCTTAGAAAGAAAAGCCAAAGATTTAAACTATAAAACATCTAATATCTTATCTTATATCTTATAAAAATGTGAAATAGAGAGAGAGAGAGTAAAAGAGAGAGAGAGACAGAGAGAGAGAGAGAGACAGAGAGAGAGAGAGAGAGATAGAGAGAGATAATTATGATCACAAAGTTATTCAGTAAGTAAATAAATTCTGTTATCAGATCTTTTTCTTATATGAATCTGGTTTGCTTACGAATGAAATAGAAATTGAATGTAATAGAAAAGATCTCTTTAAAATTTGGATAAAAATATAATACTTGACAACTATTAGCAATTAAGATTACCTTAGGATACTTTCAGTGCATTTAATCTTCTTTATTGTTTCCATACTTACTTATATAAGAACATCTATAAATAATAAATAATATATATATTATATATATAATATTTTAATATACCACAGATATCAGAGTTAGTACAAATTTATGATGAAAATATATGCTTACAATATTTCTATTCTTGTTGCTTAAAAAAATGCAGGTATCAGATAGTTAAGCACTATGCAATGCAATAAATGATGATATAAATGTGTGGATAGTTCCAATTTGTAATATGGCTTTCACAACACTTTGCTACAAAAACAAACACATTTGCAACACTTAAAAACAAATTGATGTTCGATAAGAGTTCATTATCGGCAGTCAGACATCGAATTCCAGCCAAGTGGTAATAGGGCAATATCTCCATATAGAGCACAAATGTATTCACATTGAGAGGGCCCCAACCTCAGACTCTGAAATTTAACTGTAACTCTGTTCAATTCCAATTGGAAATTTCGCATTTGGAGTTTCGCATTCTGCACAACGAGAACTTTGCATAAATGTCCGCAAACATGTGTCCCTCAATTTTTGGCGTAACTACACCCCCAACCCCCAACCCCCCACCACCACTCCCATTGCTCGACCCCGTCCAGGAAGTTCGTGCAATCTTTGGGGCGCCTGCCTCATTGGCGTCGTCTTCGTCGGCGACTTTATAAAAATGTTTGTTTGCTTGTTTGTTTGTGTGTTTGTTTGTTTGTCTATGCGTCGATTTGTTTGTTTGTTTGTTTGCTTGCCCGACTGCGTTTTGTGTCGTAAATTTAATGGACAACACCAACAGCAAGAACAACAATAACAACAACAACAACAACAACAACAACAAAAAGAACAGGGACAGAAATCGAGAAAGGAATCGAATCGAATTGAATGGCAAATGGGAGCCATGCATAAAAAATTGCCAAAGCCAGCCAAGGGTTAACTTCGATTAGCCCGAAATGTTGTCATGGCCTGTGGTCGCACATATGTGCGGGTGCTCCCTCTACACACACATATATACATATGCATGTGTGTGTGTGAGTGTGTGTGTGTGTGTGTGGTCATAAGGCCAAAGCACAAATAATAACAGTCACGCGTCGAGCGAAAGCAGCAAACGCGGCAAAAATAAATAATAAAATAAACATGCAAAAAACGAAGCAGAGCGAGAGAACAAATAAGATATTGAGTGATGGGGTATGCACGACCTAAGGATATCCTGTGCAAATAACCGATGCTATCATTTGTATTTATGAAAGGAAACACACACAAAAATCGAAGAAACAAGAGAGATCAGTGAAGATATTGAGTGATAGGGTATACACAACTTAAAGATACCCAGTGCGAATACATTTTAATATGCTAGATCGTATCATTTATATTTATGGAAGATAATCAGAGAAGAGCGATGGAAGAAAAAAAGATTATAAGTGGCGGGGTATGCAGGACCTTAAGATGCCCTGTGCGAATATCTTATACTATAATAGATGGTATCAGTTGCATATATGAAAGGCAAACATGCAAAAAAATTAATAAGAAAGAGAGATCAATGAAGATATTGAGTAATGGGGTATACACGACTTAAAAATACCTCATTTACATACATTATAATCTATTGTATCTAAATAAAAATAAATGTGGTATAAAAAATTATACTGCGTGGTTAGGTATGCACGACTTAACGATACGCTAGGTAAACATAATATATAGGGTTATATCTAGATATAATTAAAAAGATTAATAGCAAAAAAAAAGTAAAAAATTATATGTTGACCGTAGGGTATGCAAAGCTCATAAACATCCTAAGCTGTAAACTAACAATCTGAATTGTGAAACGAACTGTCTAGCAAACTCTATTGGAAACTTGTCCAGGGTATTTGGTAAGATGCAAGCAAAAATAAAGGACATGCGACGATACGCAAAATAAAAATATATATATAAAAAAAATATATAAAAAAAGAAGAAGAAGCAGAGCAAAGAAGGCCAAAACATGCGAATGAATATGTGAGCGAGTAGAAACTTGTTTGGGGATTCGCATTGGGCACGGCTTTTGTTTTTTTTCTTTATTTTTATTTTTTTTTTTTTTCTTTGTGGGGTTCGACTTTGGGGTCCCTGATATGGGGCTCGCTTCTTTTTTCTTATGTTTCGGCGGACAGCGGTCCAAATAGGGCCATTGATCAAAATTGTTACAATAATGGCGAAAAATCAACCCCATGTACAGGCCAAACGCCCACAGAACGAGGGGCGGGGGTGGCGTGATGGTGAGGGGGAGGGGCAGGGAGAAGTTAGTCTCAATGCAAAAGGCAACGGCAAAGGCAAAGGCAAAGGCAAATACGAGCAAACGCCATCGCTGTCCTGTCCGTCCTGGCAACGGACACGGGCCACGGGCCACGGGCCACGGGTCCAGGCAAGGACATGCCACATGCCACATGCCACATGCCACACAGGACCATTCGACATTTGGACCGAGCGAGCAGCAAAGTCTGCGTCTGCCATTGAAAGCCTTTTGATGGCAAATGGCGGCATCGGTGGTGGTGCTGCTGCTGCTGCTTCTTCTTCTGCTGCTGCTGCTGCTGCTGCTGCTGCTGCTGCTGCTGCTGCTGCTGCTGCTGCTACTGCCGCTGCTGCTGCTGGTGGTGTTGGTTTCGCTAAAGGTGGGTGGTGCTAAAGGTGGCTGCCGCTGCTGCTCCGTCGCTTGGACCGAAGTTGTGGGCTGCGTTTTGGTCTGCGAATTGGACTTGCAAGGTAGCGAAAGGACCAAAAGGACCACCAGGCTGTAGAAGTTGGCTTTTGTGTGAGTGAGTAAGTGAATCTGTGTGTGTGTGCGTCTGTGTGTGTGTGTGGGTGTGTGTGTGTGCTTCACATGCTCCGGCAGCGTAATGGCCACAGTTGTTGTTATGGCAAAAGTTCGTACGTGAGGGTCGAGCCTCGTACAGACGGCATCCTTTCGCTTTGGTCCTTTTGCTGGCTGTTGCTGGCCGGGTCGTTTGTACATATTGCATCAAAGAAAAGTTGTGCCGGGCACAAGGACACCCACACCCACACCCACACCCACACCCACACCCCCAACCCCAACTCCAACACACTCACTCACTCACACACACTCGACCACACGCAGTCGCAGTGCAAATAATAAAAAGTGGGCTGACAAAATCGTTTCCTTGGCTATGCGAAGCCATGGACAACGCACAAGTATCTATGCATTTAATATATATATACATATATATGTATCTATATGTTTGTATGTTTGTAGTATATATATATCTTATATATAATGCTAATGCTAGACTCAATCCCCCACGTGCCGGCGCGGCAGCCTCGAAGCTCCATTCCACAAATCCCTGCTGCAGTCCCAAACCCCTTTTTGCAGCCGCGTTTATCAAGTCAAGACGCGGAAATTGGCTGCCATTTCGATCTGCCGCACACACACATACAAACACACACACAAACACACACACTGGCACACAGAGGGAAAGGATAACGCGGGTTAAGCATAACTGATAGCTTTGGTCAAGGCTTCGCTCATAGCTGAGAGCTATCACAGCTCAATGGTTTGCTTAAGCACATGAGTTATATGGCAAGCAACTGCTGCATGATTTAGCTGGCAGTCAAAAGCTGTCGGCTATGGCTATGGGGTTGAAGTATCTAAAATATTGAGAAAGTCAAGTCAATTTTTAGAAAGTATTTCAAAGGTATCCCTTATAAATGGTATTTATATCGGAAGAGGCTGACAAAAGCTGTGAGCTATGGCAAGTGTAATAATACCAGAAATTAAATTCAAAAGTTTCCAATACATAATCCATTCAGCTAATATTAGCCATATTTCAGTTATTTGTTATTATGTATGCATGTAATTATTAGGCTAACATTCACAAGCTTTTTGATATGACATTCGGATGATTTTATTAAGATATATATGTATGTATATAGCTAATATAACCCATTTCTAAATTAATTATCTGATTAAATATAAATATATATAATATAAATATAAAGCTGTTTGCTATGACATTCTAAGAATTTTATGAAATATTATTCATATAGCTAATATAACCCATTTCTCAATTAATTGTGATTAAATGATTGCATATGCATACCTCTCATTATTAGACTATCCTTTAAAAGCTGTTTGCTATGACAATCGAAAGATCTCTAAAGGAACTTACTTTGATATTGCTGTTATTAGTCAAAAGGTTCTGCAGGTCCAAGTAGTCTTTCAAAAGCTATCTGCTATGATTGTAGGCTCCTTTGCAAAAAGTATTTAGTAAAGGCCTAAGAGATCTTCATTTGATATTTCCACTTATATGGATATATGTATGCAGGCAGCGCACTCTTCCACTCAATTTGCAACTGTAAAATGATGTAGGGTTGCCACCCAATTTAACAGGCAGCCCCGACATAAGGCCGCGTAGTTAGTCAAAGTCTTGAACAACAGAGTTTGGCGGGCAAAAAATAAACCCCTGTCCACAAAAAAACCGCAATCACCGACCCAAAGGGCTGGTAGGGGGTGGAGGATGGAGGGGGGCACACATCAGCAGCAGCCTGATCTGTGTAAAAATATTAGTTCTGTCAAAATAAATTTCTTTGAGTAATGTAATCCCATTTTGCGGTCTTGACACACATACGCAGGCGATTCTTTAAAATATACATGGATGTACATATGTACAGGGGCGGAGCTGGGAGGGGGTGTTATTTTTTTTATTTTTTTTGTGGAAGTGCCGGCCGTAGTAACTCGACCGCAACAGTGCTCCAGCCACGCCCACATTTTGGGTCACACATCGCATCAAGCTGAATATGAATGCGATAAATCTGTTCGTGATTGTTTTTGGCTGTCGCACATGTTGAGCCCACCAACCCCCCACCCCCAACCCCCTCTCACATACTCGCAGCCGTCTCCGGCGTACAACAAGGTGTCCACCACGTATTTTTTTCCGGCCTGAAAGTGCGTAAAAAATGGCAACGGAATTCGCTAATCCAGCCAAAAAACTGCCTGCTAGAGGGGTTGCCTGTGTAACGGCAATTGAAGGGTTGGGGGACAAGCGATGGCGGTTGGGGGTTGGGGGTTGGGGGTTGGGGGTGTGGCACAGTTCAGCTGTCCTTTATTACACTATTTTCCCGCCTAGGCTCGAGCCGAGGGGCAACGATTACGAACACACATGCACATGTGTGTACAAATTTGAAATACACACACACACACACACACACACATCCACACACACACGCACACAGGCAGGAGTGTGAGCAGGTGGTTCGGTGAGGTGGGGGACGGTGGATGGTGGGGCATGGTCGCTGGATGATGACAATGTGTTCTGACAGCTTTGCGGCTGTGATTGCAAAAAATGAGAGACGATGACGAGAAAAGAACAAGAAATTGCAAATTTTTTGACACACACGCACACGCACACACACACATATACAAACATGTAGATGTGCGCATTTGACAAGCGAGTCAAATAATATGCGACCTTCTCGAATAGCAGTTACCCTACTTTTTGGCATATACCAAACCTTATTTTATATTCAATAAGTCAACATTATTCCAATAGCTGTATAACTTACTATATGCCAGCATAGTACAATATATATATATATAGTTGGAAGGTATAAATTGCTATATACTGTATAAAATCTGAATGAATTCATTTTATAGAGATTTATGAGGATGCATATACATATGTATGTCGATAAATATACGGATATATTTATATATACCCAGATCTATAGATACGTGAAAATGTGGCTAGGTTGTTCCATAATACATATGTATATAGAAATATATATGTACATATATGCATGTATGTATGGATGTATATTTGACAACAACATCTTATACAATGATAATGCCTTTCGTAAGGGTATAGGAAATAAAATATAAAAAAAAAAAACAACAACAAAATTGTGTAATGTAATATAGTCAAAGTCAAAGTCGTAGCCAAAGTCCGGACTCGGAGTACGGAGTACGGAGTCCGGAGACGGAGTCGGAGTCGGAGTCGGTTACGCTTAGAACGTGTCGATGACGAAGTCGACGTCGTTGGGCTGGGACTTGGATTTGTGATGGGGGATGGGGCTTGGGGACTGGGATTGGCATTGGCATTGGGCTGAATGTGTGTTTGTGGATGGAGGTCATAGGTCACAGCACGCAAAGCAGAGTTGTGATACGGCAAGGCACATTGATGAGCCCAAATTTCTGTGATTCGTCATCTAAATAGGTTTTATTCAAGGCACTCACACACACACACACGCACACGTTGGCGTGAAATTACGACGCATTACATGCACACACACACACACACACACATTGACAGACATTTGCGGAAAAAATTCACGTTGCAATTTTTGACAGCTGCCGCAGAAAATTAGAAAAACGAAAATATCCTTCAGAATAACAACAAAATATTGGAAAACAATCGCAATAATTTGCATAATAATAGTATATGGCATAAATATAATATTTAATTTTAATTTTTTTAGGAATTTAGCGAGTGATTACTCTAAATGCTTCTGATTAGATCTCAAACTACATTTTTAACAAAGCCAATAGTGTTTCCCCCTGACACTAGATGGCGCTTGTAATCTTATTAGACCATTTACAATTGACTTCCGACGTTCACCCACAGAGTTTGATGTACACGCAGTAGTCGCATATGTAAAAAATAAGGCTTAGTATTGGCCATAAAGTTCTTCTTACTTTATTTTACTTTTAGTATAGACGACTAATTTGGTCAGTTGCACCCCTTCAACTTCTTTAAGTATATAACTTAATCTTCAGGTGACAATAAACGAGCGACTACTGTAGTCGGTGGTATAGCTATGAGCTGACAACTCGAAGCAGTCAAAGGATCTATTGCACACATGTCACAAAGCTGGCTGCTATGGTAACTGTAGTAGAATGACACTTGAAAAAATGCTCGCAATGAAAAACTTTGTTGTGTGAATCTAAATAACAAGTTATATTATATTTTTAAAATTGTTCTGTGATCAAGCAGACTATATAGTCTTATTTCTTATATACATACATATTGCATAAGTACAAGGGGCTTAGGAAATTATATAAAAAAAAAGAAAAGACAATTATTGTTCCAATGAAGTGCGCCTTTTATTTATACAATGGTATAGCTATATAATTAATCAACTATCATTGGCGGGCGACGAAATAAAATGTTACTTGTGTTTGATGTGTGTGTGTGTATGTGTGTGTTCATGAGTGTTTTGTATATGTGTGTACTTGTGTGGGTGTAGGTGTAAATTATGAAGGGATTATTACAACTAAATGCATTGAATTGTTTGTTTTAAACTAACAATCGACACGATATCGACACAATTGATGCGAATGTTAGGTAAAACGACAAAAAGTATTTATATATGGATGCTGTTCGCTGTATACTGAATGTTAATGCAGTTGCTAACGGTTATCCAGTTACAGTTGCTGTTGCAGTTACAGTTGCAGCTGCAGCAGTATACACGAAGTACAATTGCAGGCAGGCGTCCGCACAAAACCTGTGTATATATTAAAAAAAAAATATGTGTGTGTGCGTCGCGTAGCGCTGCTTGTGGTTGGGGGCTGCAGCTGCGGTTGGGGGTTTAAGGAGCGAAGGAGCGATGGAGGGGCATAAGTCGTCTGTTATCAGGTCAATTTGGAGCGTTTCTTGGCAATGGCATCCTCGACGGCGCGCAACTGCTTCAGCAGTTCTTCACGTCTTGATTTTTTGCCATCCTTGTCCTTATCCTTGTCCTTGTCCTTGTCTTTATCCTTCTCCTTCTCTTTGTCCTTGCCAATATCCTTCTCCTTGTCGGAGGTTGGCGAGTTGACTGGTGATACAAGCGCCGAAACGCCCACCATAGTCGATGGTTTCTTAATCTCAATGGAAATCGGTGAACGCTTCTTAGTTGATTGTTCAGTTGCTGTAATCCAAGAAGAATAGTTATAGATTTATATATAAAACGGAGGTTCACCTACGGCTTACGTTTTTTGATAAGCTTGCGCTCGTTGAGCACCTTGTCCGTGGTACGCATACGCTTCGCTGGAGTCTCGCCCGAACCCGACGAGCTATCTGACGAGGAGCTGCCCGATTCTGAATCCGAATACGAAGTATCTGAGGAATCTGGGGAAAAGAAAGATTAATTCACAAATTGTATACTTCAATGAATAGTTGCTTCAACTGTCAAATACCTGAATCCGAGGAGCTGGAACTGCGACGACGACGCAGCTTGTCAAACTTTTTAGGCGTCGGAGACACCTTCTTGCGCTTCGACCCGGGACTGTGCGCGCCGACTGCGGTGCGCTTCTCCAGTGCGGTGCGCTTGAACGCAGATGAGGTGCTGCCCTCTGGAATAGAGAGAAGACGGACGAGGTTTAGTTAATCTGTATCTGATTAGGGTTTGGGTTCGGGTTTGGGTGGTGAACTTACTTGAGGTGCGTCTGGGACGTCGCGGTATTTGGCTGGGCGAGCGAGCACGTCCGGCCGCATGGCGACGCGATGTGGAGCCAGACATTAGCTTGTGCGAGTAGCGACGCTTGTGCTCCGAGGCGCTGCTAGAACGCGACGAATCGGAGCTGGAATCGCTCTGTGAGCTGTTCGAGCTGGAATAGGATGTGTTGCTGCTGTAGCTGCGGCGATCGCGTCGTCGTCTATCTTCGCGCTCGTACGACGGACCGCGTCCAATTGATTTCGAACGCATCCAGGGATCGCTCCACTCATCGCCACGTCCGACCGCCTCCACGCGTTGCACAATTACCTCACGGGCCGGTCGCAATCGCCGATCATCCTCGTACTGTGGCATTCGATGTGGTGGCAACTCCCGATAACGTGCCATGCGTCCATATACGTCCACATCCTCGTACGAAATGGGCTGCATGTAGGTCGACCGATATCGATCTGCCGGCTGGCCATACATTGAGTACACCGAGGGCAGGAGAGCGCGCGGATTGCCATGGCTGATGGGATTATTTGGTGGCAATTCGCGCACAACATTGGGCGAACTGCCTCGCTCCTTGAGATAATACGGATCCTTCTCAAGCTCATCGGGCGAGAGCGTCAGATTCATTTTCTTATCCTCAAAGTCCATGTCCTGCTCCTTGCGCTTGTTGGCCTTGCGCATCATCTCCTTGGCGGTGCGCAGGCCACGCTCCCAGGCATTCTCCACCACCACCGGCACCTCCGGCATAATCAGACCGCTGCGCGCATCGTGATGACCCCCGACACCAGTGCCCGCTGCATACAGACTGGCATGATGGAGTCCGGCGGCGCTGCGATGATGCAGCGCAGCGGGACGTTCGTTGCGATAGTCGTGGTAGTCGCTGGCGGGCGTCACGCCGGCCATGTGGCTACTGTAGGCACTTCCGCTGGCTCCTCGCGAGGAGTTGCCTGCTCCGCTGCCGCTTTGCATTGGCACAGATCGCACCAGGCTCTCGAACATGGTGTAGTTGCCCTTGTCGGTTACACCCGGATGCAGGAAGCGGCAGCTCATGCCCCAGGTGCACTGACCGCGCGTATAGAAGCGACAGACGGGCTTCGGTTCAGTCTCTTCGGGCCGCTTCTCATCCTCATCGGATACCTCGCCCTCCTCCAGCTCCTCATCCTTTTTCTTCTTTTTGGCATTCTCTGAACCGGCCGCCTCATCCTCGTCGCCATCATCGTCTTCGATCTCCACCACCTTGCCACCATCTTCAGCAAATGGCGCAGCCTTCACCTGTCCGCTCGCCTTTTTATTTGCTTCATTCCCGTTTGCAATGGCACGGCCGCCGTCTGCCTCAGCGGCTGCCTCCTTAAGTTCCGGACACTCGCCCTCCTCAGCCTCAAAGTCCAACGCATCATCATCATGCGGCTTGACCAGATCATCCAAACCATTAATGCCCACCGACGCCTGCTACAATAAAAAGAAGATTCGATTCAATACTTGAGTACTTAATGAAATTATAATGTACATAAATCTGATAAATATGCTGATTATTTTGATGAGTTAAATAATCTTGTATATATAAAATCAATATTTTTACCATTTTGTGAACTGATGAAAGCTGGCTGTTGGGTTTGTCCGCCTCAGTGCGTCGATCCTTGCCATTAAGTGTTTGGGTTTCTTCCATAGCTGGCAGCGAATCATTCGAAATGGCGCCCTCGTCATCGAGCATTGTCGAATCCTTGGACGTTGCCTGCTTCTCCATATCGATGTCGCTCACATCGCTGAGATCCTCGTGGCTAATATTAAGATCCACGGTCACCGGATTAAATACGCGCTCCGGACTGTTGCTGCGACTGCGCGCCGATGTGGCTGGATGTGATTTGTTGGGTGAAGCCGCAACCGCGCTTCCGCCATCTGCTTCACTGCCTGCGGTGGCATTTTCAGTGGCATCGGGTGCGACGACGACGACGGCATCGCCATCGCCATCGCCATCGCCTTCGGCCTCGGGTTCGCGTACCACTGCAACCTCAGCAGGAGATGATGTTTTCGCTTTGTCTTCATCATCGTCGTCGTCGGAGCTGGAGCTGCTGCTGCTGGAGCTGCTGCTACTGCTGCTGCTGCTGGAACTGCTGCTACTACTGCTGCTGCTGCTGCTGCTTCCGGAGCTTTTCTTCTTTTTCTTGTTGCGACGGCTGGCACTGTCGCTGGATCTGGAGCTTGAGCTGGACGAGGAGCTGCTCGAGCGTTCGGTCTTTGTGGCACCGCTTTGCCCATTGCCATCCTCGTCCCCACCAACACCGGCCGCACCGGTTCCCCCATCGGCAATGGCATTGTCAGCGCCATCGCCGTCAGGACTGGATTTCATAGTCGAGTCCTCATCGTCGGCTGTTACCTTTGTGGGCGTCGATGGTCGCGAATTTGCCGGCGACTCGGACGACGATCTGGAGCTGCCGCCTGTATCCTCCAACTCCTTGGTGACGCCCATGCCTTACACAGCGCCGCTGTTTGCTCCTTGCTTGTTATCGCCTTGTTATTCTGCGAAGGATGTCAAAGATTAGATCGAGCGAACCAATTCAACTGCATATATAGAACATATTTATTCGCTTTCATTCTCTTTAAATATGTCAATGAATCCTAAAATAAATAATAATCATTTGACTTCGGCGCACCGAAGTTGCGGGTTTTCTTTTTCTTCTTCTTTTTTCTTTTCCTCTCGTAAACAGTTGTGCAACGTTGATCCTTTAAGGGGAATGAGCGAGGGGCAGATATAAAGAAACAGAGACGGAGACAAAAATAAGAGAGTGAGACAGAAAATGAGAGAGCGAGAGTGAGAGCGGGTAACAGACCGAAAAGGAACACAGTTTGGCAAGTTCTCTTGGAATACTGACAATTCTATTCTAATTTCTAATCAAATCAAGCTTTCATTTCATTTTTGATAATCTCAAAATATTTCTTCCACATGGAACATTATGTTATGTATATATCTCTCTTGGGAAGAGCTAAATAGTTTGTTTTTAAGGTTTCTATTGTGATAGATCGATCATTAGAGGATTATGTAAGTTTACCAGATTAAAACACCCAATCCCAATTTTGTTCTTGACTGAAACCAATTAATTAATCTGATTTGAATGATCCCTATAATATCATCCGATACCATATATACAAATATACTATGTGAACCAACTCGATGAAAGTAATCTAAGCAAAGGCAATAGATATGAGCAGATAAATGGATTGGAGTAAAAACTTGTTTATCTAGATGGAATCCAATGACAATGTTCCAGAAACTAAGGGAAGAACCTCGGTTAAAAACAAAAATAAAAAGAGCAAAAAATGATGGGTTAATCCAATACAAGGTCAAGTACGGGTAGTTTATTAGTGAAAAGTAGATATAAACTATTTCCTATTTCCATCTGCTTATAAACATATAAATGAAATTTTATGTCGACTGTGCTTTGTTTTGTTTTTGTTGTTTGTTTGTTTTTTTTTTTTTTGTATTTATTTAAAGTTTATTTTGAGGAGGGGAAAGAAAAGTTTTGAACGTTAAGTTTTCTGTTCACTTTGTTAAATTCTTACCTTCATTATTGTACTTTTAATGTTTTATATACTTTTTGTTTTTCTTTTAAATAGTTTGTTTTTTTTTTTTTTTTGTAATGTGTGTGTTGTGATTGTTTACTTTATACTCGACTCGTGCATCGACTTTACGCGAACGGCAGACTGAACAGAGAGTGAGCAAAATTTCATTTTGAATACAATTACGAATACGAATCTTAATAATACAAGAACTACGTTTGCTCGTGTCTCTCGGTCGGGGCTACAAATAAATACAAGACACACAAACACAAACACACACACATATATAATATATATATATATATATATATATATACATATACATAAATTAACTTAGTATATATGTACATACACATATACATATATAAATGTACACACACACACACAGGTTACTTGCATATGACAACGACATTTGACATCTCATATACGTTTTTAATGTTGTTGGTATTTTTTTTTTTTTTCAATATTTTTGCTCTGCGGTATTTTTTATTTCGCACTTTTCGCGACCGAACAAAGTTGTTGTTGAAAACATTTAATTTATTTGAAACTTAACTGAATCGCATCGCCAGTTTTACTCTCAAGCGAAAGACAGGAGAGAGACGGAAGCTTTCCGAGTTTCAAGCACAACTTTTCACAGAAGTCACAAGAGTCTTAAACGATTTTCGAAGCTTTATACATTTTGTCTTTTGATTTTTGTATTTTTGATGTGTGTTAACCACTTTTATTTAATTTGATTTTTTTTTCTTTTTTTACTTTTTTGCACTTACGTAGTGTTGGAGGGGAAAAATAGAATACTTGAAAATATATATATATCAATTGTTGGTTGTATTGCAAATGTGCACAGTTTGTTGTAGTTGCTCACCTAAACGCAGTTGCCGCAGCTGCAGGCGCCACTCCTCCTCTCCCTGTGTGTTCCTCTCTCTGCTGCTCTTTCGGCTTGTGGAGGCCAAAAAAAAAAAGGTCTTTCAGCAGGCTCCGGCTCCGGCTCCGGCTCTGTGTTAAGTTGTATGCGTGCGTATGCCTATGGGTTGGTGTGCGTATGTGTGTTGCTTTCGTCAATTTCTCTCTTTGCTTTCCCTGCGTGGCCCACGGGTTTCGCCTTCGTTTGCTGTCGCCGTTAAAAGTCTGGAGCTGGTTTTGCAATATTGCTGATGCTTAATTGAAGCCTTTACCTGTTCCTTATTGAGTTTTATTTAATTTATTGAAATTGGCGTGCGACTTTATAAGAAATTCTTTTGTCACAAACGAAGCCGCCGCAACTGCAGAAAATATTAGGGATGAGGAACGTTTTCTAGAGCTGCCATCGATGGTACTATCGCTTGGCTGCATTTTCAGCCACTATCGATATTTGGTTGCCAATTATCGATTTAGAATGCATTCTATTTACTCATTAAAATGTCATACTTGGCCTCAACATATCATTCTTATATCAAAGCCGCACTCCATACCAATAACTAATTAAAACATAGCTTTATAGCGTAATAATGTGAAAATTGTGTGTGTTAAAAATTTTTTATGTCAATTCAAGTAGCCTTAAGTTTTTATAATTGCTAAAGTACTGTATATCAATACGTTTAGCAATCGGTGGTCGACCATTAAAGCTATCGATGGTAGTGCCATAGTTTTTCCAATCGATAACCGTTTGCAACTCTAGCGAAATGCAGCTGTTGAACGGAACGTTACGTTGTCTTCCAGCATTTCGCGTGGGCAAGTTACATTTGCAGTGCCTGGTGGGCATTAATGCAAATGCCGTCGGTTGCAAGCCCTGTGTGAACCGGCAGCGCCGGCATTATGCAAATGCCCCTGCCATTGCCATGAGCCACGAGCAATATGATAGCCCAACACCCGATGCCAATCGATCCCCCCTAATTACAATGCACGGCTTGTTTGGCTCCAAGCAGAACTGGCGCGGCGTGAGCAAGGCTCTGGCCCAGCAGACCAATCGTCGCGTAAGCAAGTAAACTGTCAAATATGTGTGGCACATGCAACTCCACACTTCATGTCCCATTTACAGGTCTATGCAGTGGACTTGCGCAATCATGGCGACAGCCCGCACACGGAACAACACGACTCGTTCGGCATGACGGCGGATCTGGTGGCCTTCATGGAGTCCAAGTCTATGTCCAAATGCTGCGTGCTGGGCCACAGCATGGGAGGACGCGCTGCAATGCACTTTGCCCTGAGTAATGTATGTGGCAAGAGATTCGAAAAGTTGGGACAAGGGTTGGTTAATTCATGGATTTCCTTCCTCGCATACAGCCGCAACTAGTTGAACGCGTTATTGTTGTAGACATATCACCAATCTCCATGCCCAGCACGCTTGACGATATGAGCGGCATTCTAGTTGCCATGCGAGACGTCGCCCTGCCCGCGGATATGCCACTGTCCAAGGGCCGACAGGCTGCGAAGGAGGTGCTGCTGAATACCATTGATCGCGGCTCGGTCGACTTCATTTTACTTAATCTTCGCAAAAGACCGCAAACGGGCGAGTACGTCTTTTAACTGAGTGCTAAATTATTTAACTCATAATTATCCATTCCACAGATTCTATTGGGCCTGCAATGTGGATGTGTTGCTCGAAAGCCTGCCCAACTTTCCTCGTTTCGGTCAGCACATAGCTAATCTGGCACCGTTCCCGGGACCCACCACCTTTATCTGTGGCAATGAATCCGCATACATGAAGTAAATACCTAAGAAACATTTTAATTGCTTTAATAACTTTAAATGTTCCTTTTCAAGAAGTGAGGAATGGCCGGAGGTGTTGAAACACTTTCCCAAAGCCACTTTGCATTGGCTAAACACGGGCCATCTGGTACATCTGGAGGAGCCGTACAAGTTCATTGAGATCGTGACCGGGTTCTTGAACGAGCCATAGAAATCCTAACTCACACTTCCCAACAATTTCCTTAGCAAAATTTCTACCGTCTTATACACAAATCAGAGCGAGATTGCAATACATAAATAAGTAGAACGAATCGTAGAAGCTGCTCTATGAGAAGGCTGAAAAAAAATGTATAACAAAATAAATAATGCAACACGTTTACATTTGAAATGTAAATTTAATTCTCATTTTCGTATTTGAATTTATATAGTAAAGACGGCTTTTAAAATATCTATACACATGTACAACAAAAACATTTAATTGAAAAGTAAAATCGAGCTTAAGACGAATTTTGTATGCGGCATACAAAAACGCTGCTTGATGTGTAAATGTATTTCAATCATGTATGTATATGTATATGTGTGAGGCTTAAAAGTACAAATAAATAAATACAAATAAGTTAAAAGAGGGGCTACTTGTGGGGGACTTGGAGTGTGTATGTGTGTGTGTGTGTTGCAAGAAATCACATTGCACTTAAGAACTAAATAGTTTTTGTTAAGAGTAAATTATTTTGTTTTTCTTCTTGTTTTACACATTTCTTATAAATGAACACAGTTTGCGTGCGTGCGTGTGTGTGTGTGTATGTGTAGAAGTGTATGTATGTATAGATGTGTGTCTGTGTGTGTGTGTGTGTGTGTGTGTTTATCATAATAAATACATTGAACAGGAATGGTGGGTAAAACATTGTGCTAAGGCTAAAATGGTTTTTTTCCCTTTAATATGTTTGTTTTGTTTTTGTTCCTTGCTTTGGTTGTCGCTTGATGTGCGTGTTGTGTGAGTCTCTCTCTGTATATGTGTATATGTGTATGTGTGTGTGTGTGTGTGTTTGTATTGGTAAGTCAGCTTTAGTTTAGTTTTGCTCTAGGTTTTAGTTATAGTTTAGCATCTGCTTCAATTCTTCGCTCTCCGTAGTTTTAGACGATAATTCCGCCGTCGTAGGCGTAATCGGCTTTGTTGTGCATCACGAGTCGATTTTCCACAAAGTAAAAGCTGTCCGAGCGTGTCTCGAAGGGACTGGATATCATTTCAGCAACTGCATGACGTACACAAATCACAATTAGGAATTAGTTACCTGTGACCTATTTAAGCACAGTGCGCACTCGCTATGTCGAATATGCTAGAGAAATCCATTTCACAAATTCATGTTCGTTTCATGATATACCCTTTCCAGGGTATTTCCTAGTCGGGCAGTCTACGTTAAATAAACTAATGCATTTTGTAAGCCTCATTTGAATTTCTTATACTAGAAAAAGATTTCTTCAGTTATTTGTACGAACGCTTGTTCACCATATCGAATGCGAACTGTGCATGCGTGCTTGTGCACACGTCCTTGACCTGCAGGCTGGCAGCAATTGCAGTTGCAATAGTTGCTGCACTCAGCTCTCGGCCTTTCGCCCTGTCGCCCTTTCGGGTGGAGAGTGGAGGGCATTACTCACCGAGATCTGGTGGAAGATTAGGAAACTCGTAGATGTGCTCGCACGTATTCTTGGAATATGGAATGCAGTAGCCGAACTCAAAGTCGAATGTCTTCAGCAAGCGATCGCGGAAAAAGTGACGCTCAATCATCCGGAAATTATTCACGGGCTGGCTGCCCACAGTGAACTCCACCCTGAACAAAAGCGGATGAATCAAATATAAATGATTTCATTACATTATACAGAAGTCTGGGAGTTCGACATACGTGGCGCCCACTGTCTTCAGATTGAGAAACGCTGGCGTGAATTGGTAGCGGACATAGCGTCCGGCATTGGGATCGGCAGTGTCGTCGAGCGATAGATCCTCGGCGGCGGCCAGCATTGTGTCCTCGATGGAGAGGCCGTCGGGGAATTGCTCGCTGGGTGGCTTGGCTATCTCAAAGAGCACGGCGCCGCTCTCCAAGTCGCGTATCTTGAAGCGCGTAAAGTCAATTTCGAACACATTGGCATTCGCCGAGCACAAGTAGTCATCCGTGATCTTGTTCAGATGCAGCACATCCTCCGGCGTTACATTCGATTCCTCCTTGCGCTTCGCATCCCCACCGGCGGCGCCGGCTGCTGCAGCATTTCCACTATTTGCCTCGCTGCCGCTGCCCGCAGCGACTGCAGCCGCCGTTGATGAGGCAGCGGCGGCGGCAGAATTTGATTGAACGGGATTCAGTTGCTTTCCAACGACGCTCATTGCTGCAGCAATACGTAATCGAACGAAGCACATGGCCG